>CAUYPK010066963.1:0-20743 GCA_963574355.1 Loris lydekkerianus | reverse complement strand
TTCCTGGTTAGGTTGGCCAAAGGTTTATCTATTTTATTGATCTTTTCAAAGAACCAACTTTTGGATTTATTGATCTGTTGTATAATTCTTTTGTTTTCAATTTCATTTAATTCTGCTCTGATTTTGGTCATTTCTTTTCTTCATAGTATATTATTTTATTTTTCTCTTTTGCAATTAGTTTCTTTTCTTTCTTCTTTTTTTCTTTTTGAGACAGAGTCCCACTATGTCACCCTCAATAGAGTGCTGTAGCATTACAGCTCACAGCAACCTCCAACTCTTGGGCTTAAGTGATTCTCTTGCCTCAGCCTCCCAAGTAGCTGGGACTACAGGCGCCAGCCACAACACCCAGCTATTTTTGGTTGTAGTTGTCATTGTTGTTTGGCAGGCCCAGGCTGGATTCTAACTCGCCGTCTCTGATGTATGTTGCTGGCGCCCTAGCCGTTTGAGCCACAGGCGCCGAGCCTGCAATTAGTTTCTCAGAATAACTTCTCTAGAATGAAATTGCTGCATTAAAGAGACATCGATAGCTTTATGGTTCAAGGTGTATTTCTTTAGGGCGTGCCTTCTCTGCACAATGTATTCATGTCTCTCTTCAGTGTATTCATGTTAACCACGAGGGACACAGAAGCCGTCTCCAAAATCCCCTCACTCAGAACCCTTTGAAAAGCCTACAGACATTTATTGGTGGCCAGAGCACTAGCAAACAACCCCATTAGAGCAACAGAGATCTTCAGGTTTCTGATGTACATCAAAAGCCCTGATTTCAGCAGGATGCTGTAGTTTATACATGTACCAGAAAAACACTTGTACCCCCTAATTTTTTTTTTTTTGAAAATAAATTGATGACTAACAGAAATGATGCCTTTTTCCTACATCCTGAAACAGAATCCAGAAACATGGCCCCTATCAGAACTCAGTCTCTAAGGGGCAATATGGTTCTAGTCAGTTCTTGCTTTGATATTAAATCAGACTTTGTGATCTCAAAGAGTAGGGGAGACCTCTATTAATAGTTTTTATTGCATTTCTAACAAGCTATCCCAAACTTAGTGCCTTAAAACAATGCAAATTTATTATCTTATAGGTCTGTAGACATGGGCCTACAATGGTCTCACCAAAAGCAGGGCTGTATTCTTTTCTGAAAGCTCAGGGGGTGGGAAAGGGATCTGTGTCTTTGCCACTTTCAGCTTTCAGAGGCCACACACATTCCTTGGTTCATACATAACTCTCTTCCTCCAAGCCAGCAATGTCAAATCTCTCTCTGACCCTACTTTGATGTTAAAGGACTAATGTGGGCGGTCCTGTGGCTCAGTGGGTAGGGCGCCGGCCCCATATAAGGGGGGGTGACAGGTTTGGACCCAGCCCCGGCCAGCTAAAAACAGCAGTGGCAACTGCAACAAAAATAGCTGGGTGTTGTGGCAGGCGCCTGTAGTCCCAGCAACTTGGGAGGCTGAGGCAAGAGAATTACCCTAGCCCAAGAACTGGAGGTTGCTATGAGCTGTGACACCACAGCACTCTACCGAGAGTGACAAAATGAGACTCTGTCTCAAAAAAAAAAAAAAAGGACTAATGTGATTACATTGGGCCCACCTGGATAATCCAAGATAATCTTCCCATCTCAAGGTCCTTAACCTTAATCCGATCTGTAAAAATCCCTTCTGCTATGCAAGGTAACATATTCACAGGTTCCAGGGATAAGGACATGCACATCTTTGGGGTGTGGAGAGAAGGATTATTCTAGCTTCCATAAGCCCTAAAACGAAAATATTTTTTAAAATTAAAAGACATGCATCCACAGAACATAAAATATTGTTCACTCCCATAATGAATTACTAAATTGAGTGAGTCAAGTCCAAAAAGTCAGTATGAGCTTAGAGAACTCTTCGGCTTGCAGTTGTATGCAGAGAAGTTTCTCTGGGATGCTCCACGAGCTCTCCGTCACCTCTGACCCCAAGGCCTGGTCTGCATCTCTGGACCATTGAAGCTGCCTGTCTCCCTTCTTCTAGCTCTGCACAATTGCCTGCTGGTGTTGGAAGGTGGGGCTGGGTCAGAGGTGTGACAGGCAGTGGCACCATGCAAAGAGAGAAGAAGAAGAGCTGGAGGAAGGCCCTAGAGGTGGACCTTGAACCTCCTGAAACTGCTGAGGATGCCCCTGTATCCTAGGCTCTGCCTGTAGGCCTTTTCTTTGCAAAGACAGCATTGTCTCCTTTTGTGGTCCTCACCCTCCTTGCCTCCCCTATATGTTGGATGTTGTTTGCCTAGATCTTGTATTTAGGGAAAGTTCCGCTGGAGAGGCTCTGTGATGAATGACCCTACCAATAGATGCAGGTGTATGTGTGCATTGTGGAGTTGCAAGACTTGATTCCCTGAATTTAGGGTTGTTTTTTTTTTTCCACTTTTGAGTAACATGAATGGAAATACGAAGGAGAGTAAGGGGAGGGCATACAAATAGCTCTCTTGGAAGCCTGGAAGGTGAGGGTGAGGGCCGAGAAAGACCACTGAGCCCAGGGAGAGGGATCTGAGGGTAATGTGGCAGTAAGTGAATGTCTTCTGGGATGCCATGAGGGGCTCTGGCCTGGGATTCAGGGTCCACTATATCCGACTCTGAATCCAAGCTCTCTATAGATCCTAAGGCATGCTGCTGCCAGACCCTTTTTGAATCCTGCCCTGAAGCTTGGGACACGCCACTAGATGGCGTGTGAGCTTGTGATCTCCACATCAGCAGCAAGGCTGGCCCTAAAATGAAAATACTTCCATAAGCCCTAAAATGAAAATATTTTTTAAAATTAAAAGACATGCATCCACAGAACATAAAATATTGTCCCCAGGCAACTCTGTGGGGTTGGTCCACATCACGTCTGGACGGGTACATGACAAACAGACCTCCACCTGCCAAGACACAGCCACACCTGCCTTGGTTTTGCCTAATTCCATTGTGGCATCCGCTAAGACTAACCTAGGAAGCTTTTGTTCTATTCTCTGGATTAATCCCAGAGAAAATGTGGGATTAATGTCATTTTGTTCCTGGGGACTCTCAAAAGGAAATCTGTATTTTCTCCAACAAAAACTATTTGTCTTGTATTCTGTTTGTTTGTTTATTGGCATAACTGGGTTTGGGATTTTATTTTCTAGCCAATATCCTCACTGGGCTTAAATTTTCTTATACAATGAAACCATTAATGCCTACTTTATAGGTTTGTGTGGAGTAAAATGTGATATGATATAGCACATTTCTGCCCCTTAGGAGGCACTTTCTATCTCACGTCTTCTCCAGATGCATGGAGGCTCTGTCCCCTTCCTGCCCTGTCAGCTATCATAGTGCTTGGCACATAAGCATCCTTTTTCTTTCTTTCTTTTTTTTTTTTTAGCAGAATTACAAAATAATGTTTTCATCAAATTTGTTTCTCAAGAAACTGTCAGATTTCCATTTCTTTGGGGGATACTTTCACCAGTTTTGCTGTTTATTTCCACAAGTTAAACTTTATCCATTACTATGAGGAGTTTTAGACATGTTAAGAATATCAGAGACATTATGTTCATTGCTTTTTCATCTTCCCAAAAAGATATGGACAGGCTGAGTGCCCGTAGCCCAGTGGGTAGGGCGCCAGCCGTATACATCGAAGCTGGTGGGTTCAAGCCTGGCCTGGGCCTGCTAAACAACAATGACAACTGCAACCAAAAAATAGCCAGGCGTTATGATGGGCGCCTGTAGTCCCAGCTACTTGAGGCTGAGGCAAGAGAATCGCTTAAGCCCAAGAATTTGAGGTTGCCGTGAGCTGTGATGCCACACAGCTCTACCGAAGGTGACATAGTGAGACTCTGCCTCAAAAAAAAATAAAACAAAAAAACAAGATATGGAAAGTTTTGGGTACAGGTGAAACTTAGTAAATGTGGAATGTAAATGTCTTAGCACAATAACTAAGAAAATACCAGGAAGGCTATGTTAACCAGTGTGATGAAAATGTGTCAAATGTTCTATGAAACTAGTGTACGGTGCCCCCTGATCACATTAATGTACACAGCTATGATTTAATAAAAAAAAATAAATAATAAAAAAAAGATCTGGACAGTTTTGCTAGACCAAGCAGACATCTTTAAAGGCATGGTATAATGACATCCACACAACCATTCTGAAGAAGCCACTCAAACTACCCTAAAGTCATCACTGGGCATATCTTTCTTTAGGCATCCTTTTTATATGGAATAAGGTAGCTCCTACATGGAGCCTGTGCACATTGGTCTTTATTAACTACTCTCCTATTACTGAAATATTAAGTTTTGTAAAGGAAAACAGAGGATTACATCGTAAAACTCCTATCTGTGGGTTTTAACAATCTGATTGGAGAAGACAAGATTAATTAAAATTGAAGAGGGGTGGCTCAGTGCCTGTAGCTCAAGCGGCTAAGGTGCCAGCCACATACACTGGAGCTGGCTAGTTTGAATCCAGCCCAAACAACAATGACATCTCCAATCAAAAATTACCCGGAAAACAAAACAAAACAAAACAAAACAAAACAAAAATTAGCCAGGTGTTGTGGCGGACGCATGTAGTCTCAGCTACTTGGGAGACTGAGGCAAGAGAATCATGTAAGCCCAAGAGTTGAAGGTTGCTGTGAGCTGTGATGTCACAGCACTCTACTGAGGGTGACAAAGCGAGACTCTGTCTCTAAAAAAATAAAAATAAAATAAATAAAATTGAAGAGGGAACATAGCTAGCCTTAACAAGAGCAAACCCTTTCTCTACAAAAAATAGCAAAAACATTAGCCAGGCATGGTGGCTTCCACCTGTAATCCCAGCTACTTGAAAGGCTGAGACACACACTATTTATAATTAAGTGTATAGTTCCTCAACAGGGCTCTGTTTTTCAGATTCTGACATTCATGGTGAAAGTTTACATTTGGCTAGTTTGTTGGTAGTAGGCTATTTCTCAGATCCTGGAATTATTTATTTATTTTTTTTATTTTTGAGACAGAGTCTCCCTATGTTGCCCTTGATGGAGTGTCATGGTGTCACAGCTCACAGCAACCTCAAACTCTTGGGCTTAAGTGATTCTCTTGCCTCAGGCTCCCAGGTACCTGGGATTACAGGTGCCTGCCACCAGCTATTTTATGTTGCAGTTGTCATTGTTGTTTAGCTGGCCTGGGCCAGGTTCGAACCCGGCTCCCTCAGTGTATGTAACCACTGTGCTACGGGTGCCAAACCAGATCCTGGACATTTTGATAGGGGAAGAAGAGAACTAACTTTGCAGCATGGACAGTATGTCTAGAAGGCATACCTGGGACCATCAAGCTCCCACCTGGGGCCATCAACCATATGATAGAAGTGTTTGGAGACAATAGAAAAGGAGTCAGAAAAGGGAAGTGAGAGGACATTGTAGATGACATTTAGCTTCCATGCCAATTGATTGATGATTTATTCTTCCTTTCAGTTGTGAATAAAGGCATAGAATTTAAGGCTGGAAGTGACCTTAAATGTGTTCTGGCGTGATCTCATACCCAATATGGGAGTCTTTATATACTATCACCAACCAGAAGACATCCAAATCACAGCTTAAGGACTTTTAGGGATGGGAACACACAGAAAGCCCACTTCTTCATTAAACAGTTCTAACTGTAATTATTAACTCCAAGTTTTTTTCTAGCTTTCATTCATTGGAATTACTTCTGTGAGTTTCATCCCTCTTTCAGAGGTCAGTTCTTCAACTTTACAAGAGTTAGCATATCTTCCTTAACTTTTTCTCCTCAAGGTTTCCCACTTCCTTCAAACATTTGTCAAATGACCCCTTGCCTCCTTTAGGCCTCCGACCAGTCAGGAGCAAAGGAGTAAATATCCCCCCCATCCCCCCACCCCTAGCATCTTGCGCCTTGGCGTCCCAGCTGTGTCATGACATGGCGCTAGGGGGCGCTACAGCCACAGACTCATTCTGGTGCAGCAGGCGCTGGGCACTAATAGGATGGTCACCCACGTTCCCGAGAAGCTGTCAATGCCAATTTCATCATGCCTCACATCCCTGTTTTCCTTAATGACCACGGGAAGTCCAAATCCAGCCTCTTGAGCGATTCAGTATCCCCCACCCCTCATCCCTGCCCTGCTCATGCCAGATGTGGCCATCCCTTGTTCCTGTCCAGTACCTGCCCTTCTCCTGATGGCAGTAAAGCAGTTTTCCTTTGAAGAACCACTCCCCAGCTTGCCAGCATGTGGTTCTGCTGGGTTCTACCCAGCAGCGGTGGCCTCTTAGAGGCCGTGTCCACGGTAACCACAGTGATGGCTCAGGTTGGGACTTCACAGGAAAGTAAGGGGTGGGGAGGGCTGGAGGACCTTACGGACCTGGATCTGTGGGGCAGCATCTGCTCTGTGCAGCCGGCACAGAGCAGAGGAGAGGAGAGCAGGGAGACAGAAGCAGAGCCTGCTGAGGCCGTGGTGTGGGTCCCTGAGCTGATTGGGACTGAAGCCAGCAGCCCCACTAGACTTCCAGTTAGATGAGCAAACAAATTCTCTTTTCTTTTGCTGAGTCTAGTTTGAGTTGAGTTTCTGACTTTTGAAACTGAAAAATTCTGATATAATCCCTAACCTAACCTCCCACACCTCCTGGGGGGTGAAGTCATTTTGACCTGTTGGAGCCCCCACGGTATGATCACACAGTGTCCTGTTTTCTCACCATCTGCCCTGAATATGCCTTCCCACCTCCTTTTATGACCTGAAATCTGTCTCTCTCTTCCCCCAGGACACTGGTTCCCCCCAGCCCTCTCAGAAGATGGTTGATTTCTTCACCTTCTCACCTTCAGGGCCAAGCTGTCTCCATCCACCCTCACTGCTATATCAACATTGCTGGCCACCGCCCCTGCTCACTGAAGACTTCAGCTCTCTGCCTAGTCCTGGCCACGGTCCTCAGCTGCTTCAACATCCCCAGGGATGATTCACCCAACACCCTGGTTTCCATCACCTGCCTTAACTCCTCATTGTCATGGGTCACCACATCACATCCAAAATCTCATGTGCGTACACACAGCCCACTTTCTGACCATCACCTTTTCTCCTATGGCTTGCCTACTCGACTTCCTCAAGAGCACTAATTCTTTGACCTCAGGACTGTCAATTTATGTGATCTCTATATTGCAGATCCTATGGTCCTTCATTATAATCCCCTCCCCCCCGAAATTCCTATGTCTGTTTTTTCTTCCATTATACTCACCATGCTGTGTTTTCCTATTGATGACTTGCTTACACTGGGAACTATGCTTCTAAGATCCATTCGTCTGAATGGTTCAGGGTCAGCCTTGACCAAAAGTGAGGTTGTGCAAGATTTGGGAGGAGATGTGAAATGGGAGCCATTACTTCAAAGGTTGTCATTGGTGAGATAGGGGCAGACACAGACCAGTGTTGAAGGAAAAGAATATGTGAATGTGTCAAAGAGATTATTTGGGGGTGGTGGGATTATTAATTGTTTTTCCCATTCCTTTTACTTGTCTCTATATTTTAACATTTTACAATGAATATATTACATACATTGTTTAAAAAACTGGAAAAACATTTTGAGATGCTGAAGATAAGTTTTATAAATTATATGCCTTATAAATGTTTATGCCCCTTAACTATATGAATTCCATTTGGAGATTCACTTGAAGGAAATAATTCAAGTTATAGGACATATAACAATATAAAATGCATTATATTGTTAATATAAAAGCAATATAAATGCATTAATGCATTAATAAAATGCAATATAAAAGCATTAATGTGATGTTATGTATAATAGGGTCACATTGGAAACAGTCTAACAATGCACAAATGATTAGAAAAGAGAATAATTATAAGAGAATACATCATCTAATTAAAATAAATGGAAGACTTTTTGTTAAAATAATTATTGATTTTCTTTTATTTTGAGTTTTGTGAGAGAGTCTCACTCTGTCACTCTGGGGTAGAGTGCTGTGGTGTCAGCCTAGATCACAGCAACCTCAAATGCCTGGATTCGAGTAATCCTCCTGTTCTAGCCTCCTGAGAAGATGGCTATGCCAATCTCATCATGCCAAAGATGGCTTTGGCAACCACCAAAGACAGACTTTCAAAATTGTGTATGTGAAGTCTGTAATAACAGAGAAAGTTTATGAAATAATGTTAAGTGAGAAACATAGAATAAAATATTCTGATGATAAGTGTGTTATTTTAAACAGGCACAAAAATACATTAAAAATAATATGGAATGCAGGGTGGCACCTGTGGCTCAAAGGGGTAGGGCGCTGGCCCCATATGCCAGAGATGGTGGGTTCAAACCCAATTCCGGCCAAAAAAACAAAAACAAAAAAAAAAAAATTTAATAATCTGGAATACAGAAAAGTGACTATTATGGGTAGTGAAACTTAAGGTAATCATGAAATGTTATTTTGACTGTTCTATACTTTCTAAATATAATCACTTATGTACATAAATAGGAAAAACATGTACAAGTATTTTAAAATAAAAAACACCTGCTCTATGGGACAGAGGCAGATGAACTGTGCTTATCTCTTTCTGGAGACCTTCCTGGGGTTAGCTGGAGGCAGAACAGATAAACTGCTGTCCTTATTCCAGGGCTGCGGGGCCCCACCCCAGAGCAGGGGCTCCCACCCTCCTGGTCCCATGGAACTCACTGCCCTCCAGCTAGATGCAGCCAGGGACCCTCCGCAAGCAGGTCTCTCCCAAGGGTGCTGGAGGTCTCCGGGGAAACAGGGAGGGGCCTTCTCTTAGCACATTCTCCCCCAGCCTGATTGCAAAAATCCCATGTCACATTGGTTGTCATCTCCAACTCCTCCCCACTGGGTGTTTTTGTCAGCAGCACTTTTGATAGTGGAGATGATAATGGATGCAATAGCTTACTGAGTTCCCGTGACAGGCTAGTCACAGCACAGTCAGCAAATCTTCATGGGGTGGTACACACCTCAGAAGAACTCTCTGGATACCCTGGAGAGGAGGGTATCCAGATATCTGGAGAGGAGGAAGCTGTAACTTAGAGACCAAGTGATTTCCTCGAGATCACATAGGTAGTTAATGGCGCATCCAGCTGACTAGCCCCCGAGTCCTTGCTCTTAACCATCACCTTGATACAGGCTGAAGGCTCCGTGCTGGCTGTAATGCTTTCTTTTCCTCCTTCAGTTTCCACCCCATTATTTAAACTGGCCACAACTTTCTTACTTTATTCTCCAGTTACCCTTCTCCCCTGCAGCCCCCGAGATCTGAGGCAGCGGTTTCAGGGCCACGTGTATATGTACATTGTACGTATATTATACACACACACAAAGCATAGCTTCCCATTGTCCACTGAAGGGCATTTACATGATGAAACTGAAGCTGTGCAGATAAAAGTCACAAGGTCCAGTGCATAAAATACAAACTCTCAAAGTGTTGTGTAGATTTGTTGCTGTCTGTGTAGGAGTCATATGGTGGGGCAGCTGTCCCTGACTTGACAGAACAGCACCTCACACAGTGGCACGGTGCCTTTCACATCATGTGGACTCAAACTTTTTCTGAATAAAAGAAAGAAAAAGAAAGTTTTAATGACATCACAATCTTCAAATTTCAAGTTTTTCCTCTGTAAAACAGACATGATTATAGTCTCTCCTGCTGGATTGTGAAGTCCTTAAGAATGGGCAATGCATTATATTTATTGTCACAGCCCTACCCCAAGAGTGTAGCTTGGTAGATAGGATACACTCAGCCAAGGAAGGCTGGCTAAACTGAATGCCCCTGAACTCCCAGGAGAGAGCTGAGACAGGAGACACAAGGCTTAGCACGTGCCCTTTGCATTTCTCAGGGGACATTTTAGCGTTAAACTGGAGAAACGGATTATATTATCTGCTACCTTGTTGCAGAGTCACATGTGAAAAGTCCACAAGCAAGTGGACCCTGCTGAGGGTTGGAAGCAGTCCCTGCCCTGGGCTAACCCCAGGCGTCAGGGTGCATTGCCTGAGCTCATGAGTTCAAGACCAGCCTGAGCCGTGAGCAGCTGGAGGTGGCTTACCCCAGGCACCTGTAGCCTCAGCTACTTGGTATGCTGCAGCAAGAGAATCGTGTAAGCCCACAAGCTGGAGGTTGCTGTGAGTTGTGATGCCACAGCACTCTACCAAGGGTGACATAGTGAGTGAGACTCTGTCTCAAAAAGAAAAAAAAAAAAAGAACCTGTGAGGAGAGACAGCCAGCAAAATAACCTCCTTACAAAGGCACTTAGACTTTACCAAGCACCTTTACAGACAATTACAGCCACAGGGGGATGAGCAAGATTGTCATTCCCACTTCACAGATGAGGAAACTGAGGCTGGGAAAAGAAACACAGTTATGCAAGGCAACAGCGTGACTGGAAGCAACTCAGACCCAAGTCTTCTGGCTTCCAGAGCCAGTTTCTTCACTCTCACCAGCTGCCCTCTTTACTCTGCCTCATTCAAATGGCAGCTCCCTCCAGTCTGGCCACTGTGTCGCTGCTTCACGGAAAAGCAGAGGCTCACTCACTGACACGTGGGAGAGGGTGGGGCTGGAAGAAGCACCTGCCAGACTCACCTGGCAGCCAGAGACTTTCTGAACTAACATGGGGTTTGGTATCTCAGTTTTTGACTCCTGGGAGGGAATTTTCTAAAAGTACCTTGCAACCAATCTGTTTCTCTGCCCTTATTTTTCCTAAGGGGGAGAGGGGAATTCTGCCCCCATAGTTGTCAACATCCCTTCAGCTTGGTGCCCACCCTCTCAGCTGTTCACATGGCCCCTCTTACTTCCTGGCCCAGCTGAACCTTGGGGTGCCTCCGAGTCTTCGGAGCACGGCGCTGGAGCTGGTGGTGAGGCACAGGCTGGGAGTGCTGGAAGAGCATCAGTTTCTAGGAAGGGTTTGTGGCCAGGGGATGTCACGTGTAGAGGTACACAAGTGAGGCAGGGCAACACCAAAGCTGGTCCCTGCCTTGGAGTTCTTTGAGAGGGTAACCTGCCGCTGGAGGCTACCCTGGTGTGTGTGTGTGTGTGTGTGTGTGTGGGGGGGGTGTTTATAAGCTATCAGGTGCATGAAAGAGCCTAAGGCCTGTGTTGCTTCATCCCCCCTCACTCTACCTTCCCTTCTCTTCCAGAACCATCCAGACTTACTGAGGCCCTGCAGTGCTCCCCAGCCTCAGGGGTGGCAGCAAGGGACTGGTTTCCCTGGGCTTTGCCAACTCTTTCCATTACACTTTCATTGCTTCTATCACATCTCAGTGCCCCTCCTTAATGACAATAAGATAACTATGACAACAATGAGCTTATATTCAGACTATGTCTGGCATGCAGTATCTTATAACAGCCTCAGACCACGTGGAGTAGGTATTAGCATGCCTATCTTTTAGCTGAAGAAATTGAGGTTTAGAGAAATTGAGAAACTCTTCCAAGTCCACGTAAGTGGCTGCCCAGAGCCCCCACCTCCCCCTGCCCATGTGGGCCTGCTCTGAGTCGTTCTGTCCATCTTCTCCCCAACCAAAACCCATCAGTCCTGAGTCCCATTAATCAATCCTTCCAGCCAGTAGGAGACCATAGAACCCCATGATGGGTCTGGTGGGGCCCCAAAAGAGGCCAAGCCTTTTGGGCTTAGTGGGCACCCATGTTCCTGAGGCGCTAAGGAGGTGGTAGAGATGGGAAAAAGATATGAGCAAAGAAGGCTGGACTCTGCTGAGATGATCCAACCTGCATCCGATGCCAGGAAAATGGGAATCAGAGTTAGCTTCATGCACAACCCTTGTACGAGCTCAGTCAAGTCACTGCCCTTCTCTGGGCCTCAGTTTCCTTACCTGCAAAATGAGGGGGTTATCCTGGAAGATTGCACATCTAAAAATCCAACATGCCTGTAATCAAGGGAGCACACCCTGCTTAATGGGAAGTTAGGGGAAAGAGGCCTGGAGATATAGGACGGCTCCCGAAAGTAGCCAGAGCAAAGCCAGATAGGAAAATCAAACCAAGATTTGACTTGTGGGAGAAAATAATTCTGTTGCTAAGAACAGGATTTCATACCCAACAGCGGCTGGAAGGAGACTCGTGGACTGCTGAATACTTCTGTCTGATGATGCCCGAGTTATTCCAGTGTGGGTTTCCCCTCGGTTCTTGGGCACTCAGGGAAAAGTAAGCTGGATTTTGCTTCCAGTATACAGCAGGGTGCTCTGGGAGCAGTAAAGAGCCATTTCTCAGCCATTAATAAAACAAAGAAGAAGAAATGGTGTTTGGTTTGGAGGAGTAACTGCGGTGATACGTAGAAGTCCCGGGTCAGAGGACTGGCTCACCCTGGTGTTGGGTATAACTGTACACAGATCACAGCATGTCCTAAGAAGGAAGTTTTGTGTTGGTTACATGGGAAAAAAGTGAAGCTGACAGGAGATCTTGAGTGACCTGTTTGCATTAGTTTGTTGCAAGCTCCTTTTTCTCAGCTGTGTTGCCTATTTCCCTCCCCCTCCCCCCCCAGGGCTGACATATGCCTGCTGAAACTGGGGGCACATTTTGAAGTTGGGCGAATGTCATTTCCCCTCCTACTCATGTCTCCTTAACAACTGGTTATGATGCTGCCTTAGATGTGCAGAGCAAAATACCATTTACAAGACACTTCAGAAATGTTACCTCCATTGGCATATGATTATTATTTGTATATAATTAGAATGAGAAGGGATATACTTCATAATTTCCATTTCACCGAGAGGGACACTGAAATTCACAGAGCTGGCTTGTCCATGTCATCCATTGTGATATCCAGGTGACAGAAGTGAACTCAAAAGACCCTTCCTATCTTAAGTTCTATGAACTCATCCTGTTGCACACTTCTTTTCTTTCTTCTTCTTTCTCCACTTTGATCCCTTTATGCCCAGAGCTGTTCTTCACGTATGTACAAACTTGCACTCAGGCCTCCAGGTATGACGTGGAGACCTCTTGCTTGACACCCAAAGCCCGGCCCTCCTCCCCACTTAGGGGAAAAACTGTAGGAAGGTGGCTGCACACACTTTGACTCTTATAATAACATGACTGTATGTTTGTGAGATGCTTTCAACTTTTACAAAGTTAAAAAAGCTCAACAACATCATTTCATCCCTGGGAGGTGGGACAGCCCTGCCTGGGGGGTGTTATTATTCCCCAGATGAGTTAAGCCACTTTCCAAAGGCTGCTCAGTTAATGTCAGAACAAGGATTTCAAGACAGGCCCATCTGCTCGTAACCACTGCACTCTGCCAAGGTGGTGGCCGAGCAGGACTCGAGCGCAGACCTCCTTCCCTGTGTATATTCTGCACCTTCTTCAATCCTGGGCCCCCCAGTCTGAAGTTTATTTATCTTGGTGCCATCTCTGAAAGAAGGCCGTTATCAATGCACAAGGGTAAATGAGATCGGATGGGTATTGGGGTAGGCTGAATAATGCCTCCCCTAAAGATGTGCTTATCCTAATCCCTGGAATCTGTGGATGTTACTTTACATGGCAATAGACACTTGCACGTATCACTAAATTTAAAAGTCTTGAGATGGAGGGTTATCCTGGGTTATTTGGGCAGGACCTAAAAGTAATCACAAGAGGACTTATAGGAAGGAGGCGAGAAGATGATGGAGGAAATAGGAGACGGGGGACTAGAAGCAAGAGGATGGCGTGATGAGAGACAAGTGAGGGCGCAGGCGGCCTCCCTAAGTCAGAGCAAGCCAGGAAATGACGCCCCCACACCCTCCACAAACAATCACCTGACTGACATCTTGATTTTAGCCCAGGAAAAGTGATTGCAAACACCTGGCCTCCAGATCACCAGTCAGAGGATCAATTTGTATTGTTTTAAGCCACCAATTTGTGGTAATTTGTTAGAGCAGTCATAAGAAACTATTCTAAGTATTTACCTACTTAAGAGAATAAACTATTTAAAGCATTTAAAGGTCCCCTTTTATGTGTAAATACTCTTCAGCAAGTCACTGCAAATAGAGGCCATGATTGTTTAAGCTGGCTCTTGGATATGTGAATTAAGAATCATTTTAAATTACTCATTAAAGCCAAAACTTTGCCAGAACAGGCTTTGCAAGCCTAATTTTGTAGAACTTTTAAGTACAGTATTTGAAAGTACATTTGGAAATCTCTACATCAGACTTCTAACACTCAACATATTGATAAAGAAAGTATACTTAATGCATACAACAAAGATTAATAATTTTAGCAAGGTGGAAATATTTGTAAATTAATTGGTATTAATTGTTAATAATTAATTAATTTGTAAATTAATTGGTATCACCTTTGTGTTCACTTCCCTTCTGATGAATTATTTGCTCAGTCATATATCCCCATCTTGGCTGGAGATGTCTACATAGAAATATATATCTTTTGGCACATAATATAATTTATCAACTTCATATACGAGATAATAGCTTACAACTCTAAATTTTGTAACAAGGCAAACATATCAACTATTAGCTTTGGGGTTGGATGTGTAAATGGAAAGAAAATTTATGTTTTGTTTATTATCCTTTCCCCAGAAGGAATTGGCATGTGGGTTTCAGACCTGACATATTTCTTGGATGTTTTGTGTTTTTTTGTGTAATTTTTGTTCACAAAATTGATGTTCAGTACACATTATCTTATTGAAATTACCACTGACTATACACATCACTCTTTTTAGTTATGACTGTTTTGATCGGAATCCTTTTGCTGATGAATATATTCCAAAAATCTAATTGGCATGGACTAAAGGTCCGAGTCATGGCTATTATTAGGCTTTGATCCACCTGCTTTCCAAGGCAGCTACAAAACTGTTCACCTCAATTCACTTAATAATGGGTTAAGCGATAGAACGTAATCCTTAGATACTAAGAATGTGGTTTACCATTATTTTGCTGGTGACAAGATTGTCAAGCTTTGTTGAGGCTCCGTGGTGTGGGCTGCCACACCCTTTGCAAGTATGACATACACAGAAGGGAAACATAAACACAAAACACAGCCCATAAATCATTAAGGAGCTTTAGTTGGATAACACTGACTTGAGTTGGAGGCGCTATCAGAGACATCAGTAATAGGGAAATAGAAAATGTGAGGCTTGAACTGGACATTTAAAAGAGAGAAAGAAACCTGAAGGCAATTCATTGAATACAGCCCCCAAATGAGGGGTAGGCTCTGCTTGTTGGGCCTTGCCAGAGGCAGCTTGGAAGCCATTGAATTTGATTTTGAGTCCCAGGAACTATCTTCTCTCCTCTATATTATCCCCTGGGTAGGACACACATAAATACTACCAGGTCCATTTTTAAAAGACCTAGGTGCTGTCGCTTACAGGTCAACATTACTGCATCTCCAGCGTGCCTGGGCATGGTGCAAGGTGGTCACCCTGTAGGGGTTCTTACACAAAGGATCACTGCTACGGCACATTTATTATCAGCTCGGTGGTAGGAATAGACAGGGGGTGCGTTTTGTTGGGAGTTGGTGTTAATTTAGAATACATGTACTTATGGACCATATCACATACTTTAGTTCAGAATCTGTTGCCTGACCTGTTCCAGTCACTTCCTCTGGATTCAGGAATAAGACCAGGTTGTATGTTTCTGTTGTTTCCTTCTCCAAAGCTAGGCCCAAAGGGGTTCACCCTAAATCTAAATCAATGCACAAAGCCCAACTTATGCCAGCGGAAGGGCCTGGTGGGATATTAATAGCACCCTACAAAGGAAAAATTGGGAGGATAAAAAATAAGAGAAAATTATTCTTTTCTACCCTCCAAATGTTCAGTGTTGTTCTGATTCCATATTCTTGCCTTGAACTCACTGCTAGAGACTACCTTTGTCCAAAGACAGGTAATTACCTTTAAACAGACTTGGGCAATTTTTAGAGTTTCCAGGGCCACATGTAAAATTTTAACTACAAGCCATTGATCCTTTTTTTTTTTTTTTTTTTTTTTTAATTCTATTTCACTTAGAAGAAAAAAGAGGCCCAAATTCCATTTTAATTCCAGGTCTGTGAATGTCCTCCTGGGTGGTGCGGGCCTACGGCAGGGCCATCTATGGGCAACTGAGTGACCTAGGGCCAATGGCATCCAAGTCTAGGCCTGGTCTGTTCCTGTGCACAGGGGACGGGACAGGAACAGCTGACCCAGACTGGAGCCTTGCTGTGTGACAATGCTGGGCTTGGGGCTATTTGCTCACCTGCAAATCTGGTTGCAGCAGGTCTCTGAATATACTAGTCTGCCCCGCGTTAGACCCAAATGGGAGGCCCAACCGAAGACTCCTCCCTGTGACTTTTAGGCATAAGTGCTGGTCAGGTGCAAGGTACCCTTTTTACCCTTTCTGTCACATTTGCCTCTTCCAGATGGAAACTGCCCCAGGAGGGGGTCACACTTTAGGTCATAAAGTCATATACCATGGGGAAATAGAGAACCTTAGCCCCTGACTTCTAAGCCATAGTTTTCACATTGGACCACCCACCCTCCCTGTGCCTGTCTTCTGGGTTACCCATCATATCCAACCGCCTTATCTAGAAAATACTTGTCTCTTGTTCTCCCTTATTCCTTTTCTTTCCCCACCTCTGTTTTTGTTTCTGTCTTATTTTGTTGCAGACACCCTTGCCAGGGAGGCCCAAGAGATGTAGACTGGGTGGGCTCCTATCACTTATAGACACATCTGCCCCCAGGGCTCCTCCCTAACAGCTGGCTCTGGAGCTGGGAGATGCTGCTGTGTCACAGTCTGCAGGGGCAGATTATGTTACTATGTGCTGGTCACAGCCTTGAGCCTTAGGTCACATCAGGGATGAACCCAAAGGTGGGGCATCTCTCTGGACGGTGCCCTGTTCTTTCAGGGCAGGACAGGCAGAGATGTGTGTCTATAGCCAGAGAGTCTTTCTGTCCACCTACTGTGCCTCAGTTTCTCTATCTAAACCATCTTCATAAAAACAACTTATGGCTCTTAGAGTAGAAAACCTAGAAAAACCTGAAAAATATAAAGACAAAAATTACTCACACTTCTCCCATTAATATTTTACCATTTTCACATTTTTTGTGTGTGTAACTGAATCACACTGTATACGCAATTGTGTCCTATTTTAAACAATAACCTTTCCTCATTTTAAAAGTAACACATGTTTATTATGTAGCAGTGAGAAAATTCAAACACAAGGCCAGATGTGGTGGCTCATGCCTGTAATCCCAGCACTCTGGAAGGCCAAGGTGGTAGATTGCTTGAGTTTAGGAGTTCAAGACCAGCCTGAGCAAGAGTGAGACACTGACTCTAAAAACAGCCAGGTGTTGTGGCAGGTGCCTGTAGTCCCAGCTACTTGGGAGGCTGAGGCCAGAGAATCACTTGAGCCCAAGAGTTTGAGGTTGCTGAAGAGTTTGAGGTTGCTGTGAGCTGTGATGCCACAGCACTCTATACAGGGTAACAATGAGACGATGTCAAAAAAAAAGAATTCAAACATGAAGAAGTAAAGAAATTGACTTCATATTATTCCACTGAGAATTAACCAACATTAATATTTTGATGGGTATCTCACTAGTCTTTTTGACAAGCATAACAAAAAGGAAAAAAAAAGCACAGTAGGTTCATACTTTACTTACTTTCTTATAACTTTCCTTTTTCATAGGACTCAGCATGAACAATTTTTATATCATTAAATGTTCTTTTGCCTCAGTGATGATGACTACATCTTATTCAACCAACCTCCTATCACTATATCTTCGACTTGGTTCTAATTTCTCCCCATCGTAGCAGGCCTAATGGCAGGTAAATCTTTGCATTTTTCTTGTTCTGCTTCTGAAACTCCCAGGGCTGACCCCTCACAGGTTATGGCCAGAGAGCGATAGCGTGCATGAAAGTGGTGTAAGAACTATTGTCACAATGCTGTGCACAGGGGAAGGGTTACCATTCATTTGTCAGTTAATTCAGGAACTCGGTGGTATTGGTAAAATTGGTGTGTATATTAAGCTAAGAAGAAGAGTAAAAACAAACATTACATGGTATTTTCTATGTGCCAAGTAGTGTTCTAAGTGCTTCCTATTATTATTTTTTAAAAAGATTTCAGTTTTTAGACGATTGTAGGTTCACAGCAAAATTGAGAGAGTTCCCACCTACACCTGCCCCCACACATGCACGACTCCCCCACTACCAACATCCCTTCGGGTGGTCCATTTGTTAAAATTGACGACCTACAAAACACATCACTATCACCCCAAATCTATGAGGGTTCACTCTTGATGTTGCACATTCTCTGGGGTTTGCACAAACATGTAATGACACTTATCTACCATCACGGTATCATGCAGAGTTGCTCCATTGGCCTAAAAAGCCCTGTGCTCCACCCTTTCATCCCTGCCTCCCCCAACTCCAGGCATCCTCTGAGTTTTTCACTATCTCTAAGGTCTGGTTTTTCTTAGAATGCCATATAGTTGGAATTACACAGTCTGTAGCTGTTTCCAATTGTTTTTTTACTTAGTAACTAACACACACTTAAGTTTCCTTCATATTTTTTCACAGCTTGATAGCTCATTTCTCTTTTCTTTCCTATAATAATTAAAAAAGATGGGGCCATGCTAATCTTCTCTGTACTGTTCCAATTTTAATATATGTGCTGAAGTGAGCCTAGCTCATTTCCTTTTAGCACTGGATAATATTTCATTATCTGGATGTTTCGCTGGTTCATATTAACATTTTAATCCTACAACCATCAAAGGAACAAATCTATTAGTTAACGTAGCTTTTAGATGAGGAAACTGAGGCATAAAGAGATTAAGTGTCTTGCTCAAGGTAGCAGAGGTGGTGGAACTCAGATTCTAAACTTGTCTGGCTTCAGAGTTTATGCCTCTTAAGAAACCAGTGCCCCTGAGGGCAGGCTACTGGGAGGCAGGGTGCAATAGGGTGTGAAGTAAGCTTTCCCCATCCTTGAGAAGTGAGGGCTGACACCTTAGAGAGGGCTGACAGGCCTAGGTTTTGTGTCCCTGGTGGGTGGATTTATTTGCGTTAACTATTTCTGCATACAATGGTATGTACACTGTAAGTGCAACTATATTTGAACCACTTGTGTGGGAGGTAAGAAGCAAAAATAAAGAAGTTGTGTTGGTTATGCTATTTACATGTTATAAAACATATATCATGTTTATATTGCTGCTGTATTAATTTTCTCTAAAAAGAATGAAAGGAAAAACTTATTTCACATGATATGGAAAGGAACTCAGGTTTCTGTAGTGTTTGCCCAACAGGTGTACATTCTGTGTAGGTGAGACATCTCCAGGCAGGTAAGAAATGACCCCAGGTCACATACTGAGTCAGTGTCGCATGACCAGTAACAGGTGGCCCTCATGGTGTGAAATTCTTTTTCCACTGTTCTCTAGGGTTGCAAAATAACTAATCCCAGTAACTCTAAAATAGATTTCTCACCTTTTTCTCTAGCTGCTTCTTCATGAAAAGATCAGAGTTGGTCATCAAAGGACCATGATTGATCTGCATAATTTCCTTCTTTGATTTTTACGCCTAACCATGATTCCATGAGTTTGCTCCTTTGGTGGCTCCACCCTGCACCCCACAGGGTTTCCAAAGGCATCTCTTGAAGGAGTTCAGCTGCATTGAGGCTCTGCTTCACAGATCAGAGCACCCTGATAGCAACATGCAGATGATTATTGAAAACAAAAGTTTGCTACCTTTTAGAGAGGCACACTGTGTATTTAGGAAAAAAAATGACACAATGCGTTTTCTTCGCTTCAGCATAATCCTTGGTGGAGGAGAGTATTGAATGGAGTAAAATGGACGCAATATCAGCCATGAGTTGAATTTGTTGAAGCTGGATGGTGGATATATGGAGGAGGATTCTCTTCTTTAGGATTTGCCTGAAATTTTTCATGCTAAAATGTTTAAAAAAAAAAAAAAAAGAAGTTGGACACGACATCTTAAATCATTGGATACCCTTTGGGGTGCAAAGGTTCAGAGTAGGTCGCTAAGACAAACCCTCTCTATTGCAGCTTTCTAGTAAGATTTGCTAGTTTCAATTAGCTCCTCCTAAGGTGGAGAATATGTAGAGTGAGCCGGACAGGTTTGCTTATTCGTTCAAGAATGATAACTCTATTCCCCCCCTTTTAGTTTTTTTATAACTTTATTTGATGATTTGCATTTAGTTCTCACTCACATTGACTGTACATTTTTGAAAGTGTAGCAAGTAGGTAAATAAGTTAGGTGAATCTTCACCCTCATTATTTTTTCTAGACAAACATATATGGACAGGACCTGGGATCTGCCTTATTACATTGGGCAGAACAGCTTTGCTGAATTTAGGGATGAGCCATGAGAGATGAAGCTGGGTTCGGGGAGGTAAGATAAACAAGTGCAAAGTGAACTAACAAATTGGCAACAATTCACAGCTGTCCCAAACCTTACGGACTGCTGAGAGGGAAAGGGGTTGAGCTCTGGCTTCCACCCTGCCCCTGCCCAGGGCTCTGCAGAGCTCCAAAGGCAGGGAGGAAGGAGGGAGCTGAGTGCACAGAGCGGGTTTCTTCCCCTCAGCCACGTGCTTTGCACCTGGGCTCAGGACCACCCAGCCCGAGTCACAGGTTGTGTAGAGAATACTGCTGGGTTTCCCTGCTGCAGTATTCTCTTTCCCAAAGAGAGAGAAAACACCTCCCAACGCCTTCTCTACACCTTACTTGGTAGCATAAGTTAAAGCAAACCAGGCTATTTTGTATTTCTTCTGGGACTGAATTTGCCAGGAAGAACAGCACTGTTAGGAGGTGTATGCAATCTACTCCAAAACGGTTTCTATGCCCTAAAAAAAAAAAAAAAAAAAAAAAAAAAAGAATAA
>CAUYPK010066962.1:0-34067 GCA_963574355.1 Loris lydekkerianus | reverse complement strand
GAATGTAAATTAATACATTCCTTTTGGAAAGATATATGGAGAACACTTAAAGATCTAAAAATAGACCTACCATTCAATCCTGTAATTCCTCTACTGGGCATATACCCAGAAGACCAAAAATCATATCATAACAAAGATACTTGTACCAGAATATTTATTGCAGCCCTATTCACAATTGCTAAGTCATGGAAAAAACCCAAGTACCCATCGATCCACGAATGGACTAATAAATTGTGGTATATGTATACCATGGAATATTATGCAGTCTTAAAGAATGATCGAGACTTTACCTCCTTTGTCTTTACATGGATGGAGCTGGAACATATTCTTCTTAGTAAAGTATCCCAAGAATGGAAGAAAAAGTATCCAATGTACTCACCCCTACTATGAAACTAATTTAGGGCTTTCACATGAGTACTGTAACCCATTTGCAACCTAGGAATAGGGGGAAGGAGGAAAGGGAGGGGAGGGAGGGAGGAAGTGGGTGGAAGGAGGTGGATTGGTGAGAATACACTTGTGTTGCATCTTACAATGGTATATGTGAAACTTAGTAAATGTGGAATGTAAATGTCTTAACACAATAACTGTGAAATTGCCAGGAAGGCTATGTCAACCAGTGTGATATAAATGTGTCAACCGGTCTGTGAAACTATTGTATGATGCCCCATGATCATATCAATGTACACAGCTATGACTTAATAAAAATATATATATATATATTTGATAGAGAACAAAGGTCTAGATTTGCATAAAATCATCAGAAAATATATACAGATAAAGGTATTTAGGATTTTTAAAACTGTTTATTCCCTTTGTAAGAAAACAATGGTGACTAACAGGTGAACAGTAGTTATGAAGTAGTGTGTCTGAGTCAACAAGCCCTCGCTCATCAGAACTGATTGTCCTTGCCTCTTCCACACTACACCAACACAGAAATTATCAAATGTAATAAATCTGGCTTTTTTTTCCTCTTTGAAGAGTTAGTCATTAAACAATTTCCAGCAAATGTCATTGGATCACTGATGTATTTCCATAATGACACCTGTTATCCAACTCGAAGAAACAACCCAGAAATTATGTTCCTGCAATAATCTTCTTCTTCTTCTTTTTCTTCTTCTTCTTCTTCTTCTTCTTATTATTATTATTACTATTATTATTTTTGTAGTTTTTTTGCAGGTTTGAACCCGCCACCTCCGGCATGTGGGTCTGGCACCTTACTTGTTGAGCCACAGGTGCTGCCCTATTATATGATTTTTTTATCTAAAAATTTTGAATATGATGCTTTATCTGTGCTGTATAGTATTCTAAGAACTTTACAAATATTAGCTCATGAGATTCTGTGAAATAGTTAAATATAAATAGAAATGCCAAGTATTAGTAATTGTTGTAGTTACTTTTATTTACAGAACTTAAAATGCCATTGCAAGAGAATGCTGTAAAACTTACTGTTGCTACATTTTCTTTCTCTTCTATACCTTGAAAGTAGCTGAAGGAAAAGTCCAAGATGAAAGTTGAATTTCCTAGCCCCAGAGAGACTCAGGCTTGCTCTTCCATGGCATTTCACCAATCATAGAAAATTGCTGCTGTTATTTACAATTTTGTATTTTTTTCCACTAGTAAGATATTGATTTAGCTGACAGAATTTCCTCCCTCTCTTAATCAGAAAAAACAGAATCCTTATGTGAACTATGTGGTTTATGAAGAAAGATGACATGAAGGGGTGAAAAGTTGCCTTCAATTTGAGAGCTAAGGTGTTTATAGATTAACCTGGTTAGTGCTCAAAATTCAGTGTCCCTGCTGAGTTTCTCATACTGACATTAGTATGAGATACTGTCTCAAAAGTGGACTTTTACATGGCCTTAGCCATTGATATACCTAATCCCCAAAAGGGGCTTTGTAATTGTTTCAGAAATGATTTCTTTCCTCAGTATATGAATTCTTTTCATTTAACCTTTTTTTTATAAGTATGTTTTATTGACTCAATAGTGTGATAGGAAACTTTTTAAACATAAAAATTACGGCAATGATTTTCTTGGCTCCATAACCAGTTCAGAATCTAAAGAAAAAGAGTAAGTCTGCCTCACAGGAACAGTGAAGATTTGGGGGAAATTAGTGGGGACCCAATTAATATAACCTATGTATACACAGAAAAGAGTGTGGGCATTGAATTTCAAGTTACTAATTAGTGTCTCTTAGGCAACGATCATAAAGGATATTAGTCATTTACACTAAGATAAATAATAAGCCAGCCTTCTAACTTTGATAAATTGAAAGTATTCACATGTATATTAAACTGACATTAGTATTTCTAAAACATCTCCTTCATAACATACACCTCATTTTATCTGAATGAGGATGGTCAGTCCCATGAAATACCCTCTAGAACAGTTCAAAAACATTCCTAATCACTTCTAAAGGCTCTTCCCTTTGCCCTGGTGAAAGGGAGTTGTACCTAGACCTCTATGCAAAGAAGTGGGTTTTCAACCCCAAACCCACATTTGTGATTCTTTTTAGGCCTGATAACTACCCTCCTTTCTCTGTCTTACCCTTCATCAAGACAAGTTAAAACCCAGAAGTTTTCCTGGATTCCTCTCTTTGTCTCAGTATTTCATCAATAGAATTTGTTAACTTTATCTTCAAAACAAATCCTTACTTCAGCTCTGAGTTGCCAACTCCAGTTTCAGACCTTAGGACACACCAGTATTTCTTTTCTAGGCAAACAGAAGAGCCACCGCCTGGCTGCTCTAGTTTAGTTTTTGTACAACCCTCTCTAAAATTAACTTTGCACATGACATTCAAGCAATCACTTAAAAACCAGATCTTTAACGTATTTAGAATAGAATGTAATGTCTTCTAACAGGGTCAGTAAGACCCACCCCTCTCTCTGCATCTGTAACCTCTCATCTCTTGTTTACCCCCAGGATCTAGTTACAACCAGCATCTTCGGTCTGTCAGGCACGTCACCCTGTTCTTCTATGGGAGTTTTGCTTCAGCTGTTCCCTTTACCTGGAATGCTTTTGTCTCACACTTTCTCATGAATGCTTTTTCATTAAGGCTTCTATGCAACTGTGACGTCCCTCACAAGCCTTCTTAACCACCATTCTACCTGCTTCATTTTCTACTTCACACTTCACTGCTCTCTGAAATTATATTTTTAAAATTTCTTTTTATATTGTCATGGATATCTCTTTAAAGCATATACTCTATTGATTTTGTTTACAGTTATATTACCAGCACCTAAAAGATTGCCTATCATATAGCACTCTTCTATAATAAAGTATTAAGAAACGAAATAATTACAATTTAAAAAAGAGAATTGGGGTATATTTCAACGAGATAAAAACAGTTGAGTTTGAACTTCAGGTGACAAAATTCAAGCTATCTACGGTAGAACCTCCATAGATGACCCTCTCCGTACATTGGCCACCTCCTTAAATTGACCTAATTTGCATAGATCAGACATGCACCACATGTACATATCAGTACAGTAGGCTTTGTTTCTTATGTTGAGCACTTTCATATGTTGACCAGTTTGTTACAGTCCCAGTGATCAACTTACGGAGGTTCTACTCTATGTTAACCAGTTTGTTACAGTTCCTTAGGTGGTCAACTTATACTATATTTCTAGATTTTCCAAGATGCATTCTATTGCATTCTAATTGTGAAAGAAAGAGAACACTGAATCTAATGTTCAACTTTCACATCATTAATGTTTATTTTTAACTTCCATATGATTGATCATCCTTTACAAAGAAAACTTAATTTTATAAACTGAGGTTGTCAGATTTAACAAATATAAATATAGACATCAAGTTAAAATTGAATTCAGGTAAACAATAGATAATGCTTTAGGATAATGTTTGTATGCTCCAAATACTACATAGGATATAGGTCTACCAATAATATGCACTGTTTAACACAACCAATTATTTAATAAGAAAAATCTTGTTTATGAAATTCCAAAGACACTCCATATCTTGTATTTATCTGACAGTCTCATTATAAATACTGTTTTAAAATTGAGATGATACTTTAGAGTTCATTTGTTAAAGAAAACTATTTCAGTCTATCACCTGCATAACTAAGAAATCACTGGGCTAGAGAGTATATCATAAAAGCACAATATCTCCCACTAAGGACCTCATATACTGGTCAAGAATATTCAAAAAATAGCAAGGCAACTCAAATTTTGCATGTCTTTTAGATGTGCTAAGCATTTTGGAAAAAAAAAAACTTTAATTTTTAATGTGACTTTCATGAAAGAATATTGCATATGAGAAGAATATCAGGGAACACTTCTTTAATAATACAGAATTTAAAAATGAGACTTGTATTTTTAGTCACAATATTTATTCAGAAATATTGCATGTGTTATGTCTGTAGAACCATATTTTTTTGGAAGACAATTTTAAGTTGTAAAATACTGGAGAGTTTGGATTTGGTATCAATAGTATAAACCATATTGTGGGATCTTTTAATAATTGTCTTAGAAGAACTGTAAGATTTCACTTGGAGACAATTACTATCTACCAGACATTTTCTGTAACTAGAAAGCAAATAATAACATATTGTTTAAGAAAGTTGATTCTGGTGGTACTCTTTAGACATGAAATATAAAATTAGAAAAAGGTAAAATAAACTATTTCAATAATTTTGGCCTGAAGGAAATGGAAGGTGATGATAGAAAGTTTACATTGTGTGGTGTAGCAGAGTTAGAGGCAGATTCCACCTGCGAATTTAGAAAACAGGGTTACGTCAGAGATACTTCCAAAGATTTTCACTTAAAGGTAGATCAAAAGAATACAGTAATGCTAAGAGATGTGAGAAATCTAATTTTAAAGGGAAGATGATTGTTCAACTTTAGTTGGTTTGAATTTGATAGAGTATCTCTTTGGCTTAGACTTCAAATGTCAACGTTTGAAGTCTAAGCCAGATCTTTTGAGGTCTTTACTTCATTATGCACCTAAAGTTGTGAAACCAAGTTTGTCTTTTGTGGTAGACAATATAGTACAGACTTAAGAACTCAATTAAATTAAACATCCAGCAACAGAGAAGAAGGAAGGGAAAAATCCATTAGGAGATACTGTGTCTATTTGAACTTGGAAGAGTAGCCAGAAATGGTCATGTAAAGTGGAAATAAGAATAATCATCCTCAAACTTTTAAAGAGTCACAGGTCCCTTAAGGAAACAGTTAAATCTGTGAAATGCTCCCCAGGACGTAAAATGTGCATTTCATGAAAAATTCTGTGCATATAATTCTACAAGTTGGCTGGCTTTTATAAAGTTTCTCATCAGGGATCAATAGATCATAGATTAAAGTTCCCTATTTCAGAAAAAGATGAGTAAAACTGAGAGAGATTCCCAAGGAAGCAGAAGAGAATAGGACCAAGAGTAACTACTAGAAAAAATATTGCTCCTGGGCGGCACCTGTGGCTCAAAGGAGTAGGGCACTGGCCCCATACGCCGGAGGTGGCAGGTTCAAACCCAGTCCTAGCCAAAAACTGCAAAAAAAAAAAAAAAAATGTGCTCCTTCAAAAAATAGGTCAAACATGGGCGTTGGTGGTATATTGGTGAGCATAGCTGTCTTCCAAAAATGGGTCAAGTATGGTAGGGACATGGAACCGTAAGGTAGGATCATAAGAAACAAAACAGCATAGAAATAAATGCTAAGTAATAGAATAAATAAATAAAGAAACCTACAAGAAAACAAGTACATTCAGACTATGAGAAACAAAATGAAATCAGTTAGATACTAAACAAAATGGTTGAAATCAGGGAAAGAATCACAAGTCTGGGAGAAACCAAATTTTGAGTTTGAGCTATGAGTGATTCAGAGTCAAGTCTGCAAAGAAGTCCAACGAGGCAGCACATGCCTGACACAGATCGCAGGTTGAGTTTGTTGAGGAAATTATGTCCTTTTAGATGAGAACTTTTATACCAGTAGAATTCATATGCACACTTCCGGACGCAAGAAAGAAAAGTTCCCAGCATAAAGGAAATCAGGTTAAGATTAAATTTTACTCCTTAAAGACCCAGCATGTATGTGAATTTAAAATGTAGCTTTTCGCGGCTACAGCTTGGTTCTGGAGAAGATAATTCTAATGCAAAAAGGACAAAAAGTTGTAGCAGATTTCCTTTGAGATTACACAAAGTAGATCTGAAGATGAAGTGGTGGCATGCTAACTCTGTCAAGTAAAACTTAAATTAAGTGACATAACACATAAATTTAATTTCTTTTCATTTTAAATGTTAATTTAAAAAGAAATTTTAATTTCTTTTATTAAAATTGGCATTCTCAAATTTAAATGACAATATATTGAGATCTAAAATGACAATATTTCTTGATTAAAAAAGAGCTCTAATTTCCTCCATGTAACTACAACCAGTCCATTCTCTAAGGCCATGTTGAACCTACATACTCTCTCTGAAGTTAAAGCCCTCAAAGGCAAGCACTGTGAAAGCCATGGACACTACCCTCGGGATATTTTATTAACATTTATGCTCAAAGCACTTTGCTATCCATTTTCACAAGGAGCATACATATAATCCTATAACCACTTCTAAAGATAAGCGTATTTTTTTCTTCTTGCTCAAGTGAGGAAAATGCATTCTAAAACATTTAATAGATTGGCTAAAGTTGTGAAGGTAATCACAGAACCTCTCAAATCCAGACTACAACTGTAGATTGTGAGTTTATTCTCCTACCAGAAGGGTGTTTTGTGTAAATGTGCTCAATCAATATTCGCTGATGATGGAAGTAAAAATGAGGAGTCTCATAGACTGTTATGGGGTCTCCCTCACTGACCGTTATGGGAAAGTCTTTCATCTTTAAAATTTCTTTCTATAGCCAGGCTAGTGGTTCACGCCTGTAATTCTAGCACTCTGGGAGGTTGAGGAAGGTGAATTGCTTGAGCAAGGGAGTTCAAGACCAGCTTGAGCAAGAGCAAGCACCAGTATCTACTAAAAAAATAGAAAAGTTACCTGAGTATTGTGGCAGCCACCTGTAACCCCAGCTACTTTGAAGGCTGAGGCAAGAGGGTTGCTAGAGCCCAAGACTTTGAGGTTGCTGTAAGCTATGACACAACGGCACTGTACCCAGGGTGACTGAGTGACACTCTCTCAAAAAAAAAAAAAAAAAAAAATGCTTTCCATAACATTTTTCAAGTAGTGTTAATATTTGTCCATTCTCTGAAAATAAAAATGAATTTCAAGTAAATCATTGTCAGTGGCTTTGAAGTACTCAAAAAGATTGCCAGTTATTATATTAAATGTAGATAATGATATTTTATATTTATAATAACTATTTTCTTTACAATACTTTTCTATTCTAGCACCAAATCAGAAATTTTATATATGCATTTGATATTAACCAATACAATCTTGAATTTAATATAAAATAAGTTGTAAGTTGAAACCTAAGGAAAAAATATGATAAATATATTTTAAAGTTGTCAGTATCCTGCCTTTTTTATTTAAAGAGAAATAAGGAGAATGCAATAGTGAATCTAAACAAAAGCCATTTTTGCATTTTCTGTTTGTTAAGGGGTTATTGTTCTGATAAGGCTTGTAATGAAAAAAAGAAGATACAAAGTATTTATATAAAATATTGACAGATTACTAGGATGTCATCTTTCATATTAATACATCTAGAATCATGTTTGTAAAATTTTGTCAATTTTTGAGAAGGGAAGACAAGGATGATACAGATTTCTAAGTTAAATAATTATCTAACTCTAAAATCTGACTTATGACATGTGCATTTTCCCAAAAGACAAATTTTCATCATTTGTTCACTTTTAGACAAATTTTTATTAAAAAAAAAAAAAAGTGATAATGAGTATTTATTACTGTGGGTTACTATGCTATCTCCCTTCTCTCATGAGAGCCCAAACCTTCAAGTCTTTTCATATTATAAATAGATGAAATCTTGTACTTGCCAAAAATAATTTCTCTCACATTTTTGACCCATGCTCCCAGAGTTCACTCCTATAATTCTTAATATCTTTGCCAGAAATTCCCTGTTTGGGGATGATTCATTGTCTTGTCATATCATCCAAAATATTTACATTCAAATCTATAACACATCCTGGAAAAATTTGTGCAGCTCTCCCTAACAAGCCCGTGTAAGATGTTGGAAAATAGTCTATTTCAAAAAGTATATGTGGGGGGAAATCATATTTAGGTTCAATGAAATCTAAGAATCACCCTCCAAACAAATCTGTCTTAAGATCAACAATGTACTTAATTAGGTGATTAAGGATCTAGAAAATTTTCTTGGTTTTGTTTGATGCATAATTTCCACAAGCTAATTGACCATTCTAATTTCATATGGCTGAACACAACTATCCTTTATTTTCATTGATAATTGCTGAAAAAATAATGTTTATAAAAAGGCATATTGTGATTCTATTTTTATGTTTTTATTGAATTTCAATATATCATAATGATCATACTTAAAGCTATTTAAGTACTCTTCAGAGCTTCATTTTATTTTTATAAAAATGATTATTTCACACTACTACCTTCAAGTTGCTTTTAAAATATTTTCTAACTCACTTTATCCTACTTAAACCTATTTTTTCTAATTCATATGACTTTACTATATACATATATTTGGCCATCTGACTAGCATTTTTCTTGTTTTATTCATACCAAATATCACTTAGACTATAACTCTCAAACAAAACCCATTCCCTGCTTGACATGATCTTTGCATCAGCCTGAATTTGTTTTTCCTTCATGAAAATTGTGAATTACTTAGTGAATGAGTCACATAATTTAGCTTTCATTTAACTTTTTTAATCTTAATTTTTTATACTATATGCTCCTTAAAGTCAGTGATAATTTTTTAATTATATTACACAGAAGAGTCAAGTCATGTAAGTATCATAAAATGTAGTCAATAAATGGTAGTTACCTTGACTGAATAGGAAAATATATTATTTAAGTTATTCATTAACTGTGATCCAGACTGTCAATAATTTGTCAATTGATGATTTCTTTGAGATATATTCAGAAACAAATTTAATAAGTGGATCTCAGAAGAAAGATCCAACAGTAAAACATACTTTCAAAATAAAAGTAGAAAATAGTTGTGAAAGTTCCAAAATATGAGGAAATACTTTTTTGAATTGTAATATTATTTAAATAAAATTTCTTGGTGAAATATACCTGACATACCATTTTTAAATGGCATTTCTTTATCTTATTACCAACAGAAAAATTAATAATATTTACTCATCAAACTGTCACATAGCTCAGATTTTTAGTGTTGTTAAGATTACATGAAGTGTTTTAAAGTTTTCCACTATTTTTGTTGATCTGAGATAAAAATGGTTTCTTCTGTACACAACATTATTATGCTTCTGGAAATAAGAAATTTGTCTCTCTAGTTTGTATAATTTCTCAGAATTTTTTGACATGAAAATCACTTTATAGGTAGTCATGGGGGGGAAGTAATTATTTTCTTTACAGATACTTCAGACTGAGGGAAAATTCTGACCTCTTACACAGGCATTAGACTTGCTTTTAAAATAGCTAGGAGTACTTTAAGACAAGGCCTTCATCTGTGCAGACAGAAGTATTGCAACTCACATTCAGCAGTTTTTACTTTATTTGTACTTCACTACCCTCAGCATTTGCCTAAGGTGATGAGAAGAAAATGACTGAAATAAGGAGTTAATCCTCACCTCCCTGAAACCAGGCACTGGTGGTTCCCACCTGCTGTGTGGGCCACCCATGCCTGGCTGCAGAGTGCTCTGCGTGTCAAAGCTAGCACAGAACTTTCTCATGTCAGTTGCTATGGTGATTGCTTTTTTTAAAAAGTGAATTGCAGATTAAATAGCTTCATTAAACATGCATACATGGTTAGCACATAAACCGTAGGCACCCTGCAGCTACAGCAATTTAAACACCACTTTCTGAAACTTTTAAAAACGTCACTTCTGAAAGGCACATCTAATAATAAACCTGTAGTTGCTTGCCCCTCTTGTCAGTTGAGGGCAACACATTTCCCTCAGGGGAGAATTGTCCTTGCCAGCTTCCTAAAGAAGTTACAGTCAGAAAGCAAGAAAGGCTGCCGCACAAGGATTGTCATGTTGTTCTCAAGCTTCCAGGGCTCCCTGCCTTCCACTTATCTCCCCAGGGCAGTCCCAGTACATCATCCCTCTGCATCCCCAGCTGCCACTCAGAAATGGACAGGTGATTCTCGGTTTCCTGAAATTGAACATCTGGACTGATGATTTGCGAAAATTGTGTTATTTGGGGGAGTGCTTATGTAATTGTCACATTATTGTCCACATCCTAATAAACATAGTTTTAACTGTTCATTGATGTCAAACATTCCAAGATTGAGAATGAAAATATTTTTAGGCAATGATGACAATAATTTTAATACCAATATTACCAATTTTAATACCAAAAAACAATTTTAATACCAATATAGCCAAACTTTCTGGTGATTTAAGGAAGTTTTAGTTACCATATATACTCGAGTACAAGCCGAGTTTTTGTGCCAAAAATTTGTGCCGAAAAACCGGAACTCGGCTTATACTCGGGTCATACAGGTTATTTGATTCAATGCACTTAGCTTGACAGGTAATCAAGCTAAATCACGAAGGTTAAAATCCTTCAAAACTGGATTCCTCCTCCTCATCATCTGTATGTCCAACCAGAGCTTCAGCTGTATCTGATGTGAGGGTATCAGCATTTAACCTACTGATTCCTCAATTATTGTAATTGTTTTGGGTACACATTTTTATTTTTGAAATTTACCAGTGGCTGCTGCATTTTCCACCTCGGCTTATACTCGAGTCACTAAGTTTTCACAGTTTTTAGGGTAAAATTAAGGGGGTTGGCTTATACTTGAGTATATACGGTATATGAGTTTTGTCTTTCAGTTCCAGGTTCCAGTTTTCTTTCTTTTTTTCTTTTCTTTTCTTTCTTTCTTTTTTTTTTTTTTTTTTGTTTGAGATAGAATTACTTTGTTGCCCTGGGTAGGGTCCCATGGTGTCATTTTAGCTCATACAACCTCAAACCCCTGGGCTCAAGCAATACTCTTGCCTCAGCCTCCTCAGTAGCTGGGACTATAAGAGCCCGCCACAATGCTCTAAATTTAGTAGAGATGGGGTCTCTATCTTGCTCAGGTTGCTCTTGAACTCCAAAGCTCAGGCAATCCACCTGCCTCAGCCTCTCAGAGCATTAAGATTACAGGCATGAGCCACCACACCTGACCCAGTTTTCCTTTTTATAAAAGAAATATTTTATTTGTAAAAGAAATATTTTAGAGGAAAAAAAAATTATTTTTGAGGCAGTCTCACTTCGTTGCCCTCTGTAGTGTGCTATGATATTACAGCTTACAGCAACCTCATCCTTTGGGCTCAAGTGATTCTCTTGCCTCAGTCTCTGACACAAAGCCTGGCTAGTTTTTCTATTTTTGGTAGAGACAGGGTCTTGCTTTTGCTCAGACTGGTCTTGTCACCTGCCTTGGCCTCCCATAATGCTAAGATTATAGCTGTGAATGGGCCAAATAGCCCACACCTGTATATATATATATATTTTTTTTTTTTTTTTGACACAGTCTCAAGCTGTTGCCCTGGGTAGAGTGCTGTGGTGTCACAGCTCACAGCAACTTCAAACTCTTGCGCTTAAGCGATTCTCTTGCCTTAGCCTCCCAAGTAGCTGGGACTACAGGCACCCGCCACAATGCCTGGCTATTTGTTTTGTTGCAGTTGTCATTGTTTTAGCTGGCCCAGGCCAGGTTTGAACCCGCCAGCCTTGGTGTATGTGTCCAGCACCCTACCCACTGAGCTAGGTGTGCCGCCCTCAGACCTGTATTCTTAATTTTTAATTTCTTAATTTCTAATAGATGTAGCCTATGTGACCAAAAGATCTTTAGGAGAACTGAAAACCAATTTTTTTTTTTTTTTTTTGATAAAAGGTCTCTTACTCTGTTCCCCAGGCTAGAGTGCTGTTGTAGCAACCTAGTTCACAGCAACCTCAAACTCCTAGACCTAAATGATCCTCCTGCCTCAGCCTCCACAATAGGTGAGACAACTCCTGAGCTCAATCAATCATCCCGCCTAGCCTTTCAGAGTACCAGGATTATAGGTGTGAGCCACAGTGCCTGCCTGGGGATACTCAACTTTTAAAAGTATAAATGATAAGCAGGTGGATAGCTTAAGCTCATGAGTTCGAGACCAGCCTGAGCAACAGCGAGATGCCATGTCCACTAAAAATAGAAAAACTGAGGCAAGAGGATCACTTGAGCCCAAGTGTTGGAGGCTGCTGTGAGCTATGATTTTACAGCACTCTACCCAGGGTGACATAGTGAGACTCTGTCTCAACAACAACAAAAAAGAATATAAATGAGCCTTGACAACAAAAGTTTGATAACTGTTGGTCTAAAGGTTTTAGCATAAGAATCCCTGGGTTATTAGATTAAAAAAGAAAAAAGATTCAGTGGATCTGCCCCAGAGAGTCTTATTTGGTTTATCTGGGGTCATTTTAACAGGCAAGTCAGACATTCTGATTCAGTTGGTGTTTGGTTCTTAGTTTGAGAAACACTGTTCTATAAGGATCATGGAATATAAAGTCTCCTTTAGATTACATGAAGTTATGTTCACAGGTTTTAGAAATTGTTTTTGTTTTGGAGATAAGGGTAAATGGTTGAAAAGGCATGTAGTAAATAAAGGACAATGATTATGACTAACTAAAGAATCGTGACATTACCAGATTAATGTTAGTTTAGTTTTATTGATAGAATATCCAAGAACATTTTAAGGTGCTTTCTGACTACTTGGGTTAATTTCTAGAGACAATTCTGGTAAAAAAAAAAAAAAAAAAAAAAATTATCTTTAAAGTTTATAAGAAGTGTGATTTATTTCAGATGTGTCTTAATAAATTTCCACTTATCACACGTAGGATAAGTATAGCCTGCATTTTCCTTTTTTCTAGTAATTGTATAACAAATTCAAAGAGATTTAATTGTCAGAGATCATATAACAGAGATAAGACTTAAGAACAGATAATTTGAGAGCTGGTTCCGGTTGTGGTGGTGCGTGCCTGTAGTCTCAGCTTCTTGAGGGGCTGATGTAGGAGGATCCCTTGAGCCCACGACTCTAAGTCTAGAAATCTATTCTGGGCAACATAGTGAGACCCTGTCAGAAACAAACAAACAAGCCAAATAGATAATTTGATTCCACCAGCCTGGGAGTTTGAAGACTCTAAGTTTGTGTTCTGGCTCTACCATTATATATGGGTAGCATAGTCACGTAATGTTTTTGTCCTTATCTGTAAAATGGAAATAGCATCTACTTACATTATCTTAGCCAACTCAAGGTTCTTTTTGGCTAAGTGATTGACTGGAATTCATGCTTCAGGCCAGGTTCTATAAGGATGTGATTTTTATTTTATTTATTTAGAGACAGAGTCTTACTATGTCGCCTTAGGTATAGTGCTGTGGCATCACAGCTCACAGCATCCTCAAACTCTTGGGCCTAAGCGATTCTCTTGCCTTAGCTTCCCACAACGCCTGGCTATTTTTTGGTTGCAGTTGTCATTGCTGTTTAGCAGGCCAGGGCTGGGCTCAAACCCATCAGCCTTGGTGTATGTAGCTGGCGCCCTACTCACTGAGCTATGGGCACCGTGCCAATGTGATTCTTAGAATCTAGATGATGAGCTACCCCCAACACAAACTGGACTAATATTTCTAAATTCTTTCTAAGCATGTATTTTTCATCTAAGTCATGGCTACCACCTCACAAGGTTATAATTTCATAAGGAGTGGAGTTTTCTTAACCTTCTTTTGTGTGTAAGTGGTTCTGTCTTGTGAAGCTATGATGTGCAATGAGGTCACTTAGTTTTCTAAGAATATTAGCCGTTTTGATAAGACTTTCATAGAAAAGCTTATCTAACTGGGGAGATAGCTTATATTCCATCCTGAATAATTTAAACTTTATAGGTCAGATTTATCTTTTAACATACTTTTCCATAAAGCTGAATTAATGCATTTCCCCCCTTTTTAAAAAAATTAAATCGTAGCTGTATATATTAATGCAATCATGGGGTACCATGCACTGGTTTTATATACAATTTGAAATATTTTCATCAAACTGGTTAATATAGCCTTCCTGGCATTTTTTTGGTTATTGTGTTAAGACATTTATATTCTACATTTAGTAATGTACCCTTGTAAGATGCACTGTAGATGTGGTTCCACCAATTACCCTCCCTCCACCCATCCTCTCCCCTCCCCTTCCCTCTCTTCCTTTTCCCCTTACCCCATATTCTTAGGTTATAATTCGGTTATAGCTTTCATATGAAAGCTATAAATTAGTTTCATAGCTGAGTACATTGGATACTTTTTCTTCCATTCTTTTCATATGAAAGTTATAAATTAGTTTCATAGCTGAGTACATTGGATACTTTTTCTTCCATTCTTGAGATACTTTGCTAAGAAGAATGTGTTCCAGCTCCATCCATGTAAACATGAAAGAGGTAAAGTCTCCAATCTTTCTTTAAGGCTGCATAATATTCCATGGTGTACATATACCACAATTTATTAATCCATTGGTGGGTCGATGGGCACTTGGGCTTCTTCCATGATTTAGCAATTATGAATTGGGCTATAATAAACATTCTGGGATTAATGAATTTTAAAAAGTTTTTTTGGGGGGTCAATTTTAGGATTTTGGAAAAATTGAGTGGCAAGTACAGAGAATTCCCATACAGCCCCCTATTCTCCCTCTCCCACAATTTCTGCTATATTAACATCTTGTATTAGTGTAGTACATCTGTTATAGTTGATGAGTCAGTATTGATAAACTGTAGGTCATAGTTTACCTTATAGTTTACTGTTACACAGTCTGTGGATTTTGAAAAATGTATGGTGATGTGGATCCACCACTATCATAGCATACAAAATAGTTTCACTGCCCAAAAAATCTCCTAATCTCCTTATCCCTTCCTGAACCACTGGCAATCACTGCTCTTTTCTTACTGTCTCCATCGATTTCTCCTTTCGGAATGTCATGTAGTTGGAATTGTACAGTGTGTACTCTTTGCGGATTGCCTTCTTTCACATAGCAACATGCAATGAGCTGTCTCCATGCCTTTTTTGTGGCTGGGTAGCTCATTTCTTTCCATTTGATGAGTAATATTCTTTTTGTATGGATTATACCACATTTTGTTTATCCATTCACCTGAAGTACATCTTGGTTGCTTCCGAGTTTTGGCAGTTACTAGAAAAGCTGCTATAAACATCCCTGTGCAGGTTTTTTGTGTAGACTTAAGTTTTCAACTCGTCTGGATAAATTCTAAGAAGGGTCCATGGTAGATCACATGGGAAAAATATGTTCAGTTTTAGCCAAATGATCTTGAGTGTGACTGTACCATTTTGTAGTCTCTCCAGCTGTGGACGAGAGTTCCTGTCGTGCTCCATCCTCGTCAGCGTTTGGTATTCGCTGTTGTCAGTGTTTTTGATTTTAGCCATTTTAATAGTTGTACAGTGGTATCTCATTATTGTGTTATTTGCGATTTCCTGCTGGCATTTGATGTTGAGTTTCTTTTCATGTGCCTATTTGCCATCTGTATATCCTCTTTGGTGAGGTGCCTGTTCAGATCTTTTTCACAGTTTTAAATTGGATTATTTTCTTGTTTTTGAGTTTTAAGAGTTCTTTGTATATTTTGGATATGTTTAATTTTTTCTCCCTTAAAACTTTCACTGTATGATTCCGACTACATGACATTCCGGAAAGAAAATAAAATTTTCTTCTAGAATCCAAGCCTATGTGGATTGGGGACAAGGAAATGAAGTACATGCATTCCCCTTCTTCCTGTAATTTTAACCTTTAGACTCTTGTATCTAATTAAGGCTGGTCAAAGGGCCACAGTCTTATATGCCGTAAGTAATCGCCCTGTTCTTTTATACATTATATTTCAATAAAGTATTGATTTCTCCTTAATTAAGATCTGAACATTTCTGCATCTAGGTGGATTAGAATAGTGGAGAAATAATCTTTCCAAGGTGGAGAATCACTATTTCTAGAGATTATTCTTCTTGGGCTTTTTAAAGTCACTTTTTGCTGATGGTATGGAAGAGTTCAGATTATAAAGCAAAAGGGCCCCTGGGAGCCATTAAGATAGTTACCGTATATACTCAAGTATATACGGTAATCCCCAAGGCAGGTGGATAACTTGAGCTCACAGAGTTCAAGGCCAGCTAAGCAAAAAGCAAGACCCCGGCTCTACTAACAATAGAAAAACTGAGGCAAGAGGATCCCTTGAGCCCAAGAGTTTGGAGGTTGCTGTGAGCTATGATGCCATGGCACTCTACCCAGGGGCGACAGCTTGAGACTCGGTCTCAAAAAAAAAGTTAATCTTAGGAAGAAACATAATGAAAATGGCTTGAATGCCTTTGAGAACTTTTGGTGGACTTATCTTGAGATTCAGAAACATTAACTTAATTGAAGGCAGAGACAGGATGGTGGGCTGGGGTGTCATCAGTGATCCAAATCGAATGAACACTATTCTGTCACCATTTTTTACACCTTTGGTGATATTGGACACAATTGAATTTTTTTTTTTTGAGACAGAGTGTCTGTCACCCTGGGTGGAGCACCATGGGCATCATAGCTCATCACAGCAACCTCAAACTCTTGGGCTCAAAGCTCCTTTTGCCTCAGCCTCCTGAGTAGCTGGGACTATAGACATGTACCACAAGCGCCTGGCTAGTTTTTTCTATTTTTAGTGGATATGGGGTCTGCTTCTTGCTCAGGTTGGTCTTGAACTCCTGAGCTCAAACAATCCACTGGCCTTGGCCTCCTCCACGAGTGCTAGGATTATAGGCGTGAGCCACTGTGCCCAGCTCACATTTTTTTTTTTCTTGAAACATTGTCTTCTCTTGGCCTCTGTGGGAACATATTCTCCTGGTTTTCCTTGAATCTTACCATGTCCTTTCCAATTTTCTCTCCTGTCATCCTTCTCTATCTGAATGGGAATGTTGAAGCACCTCTGGCCTTTCAAGTGTGTATCTCCAGTGCAGACATCTCTGGGCTCCTGCTGCTTATTTCACATTTCCCTTTGGACAGCTTGTAAGCTTGTAGTTGTCTCCTACTTATAGTATATACTAGAGTATAACCAGAGTTTTTTCGGCACAAAATTTGTGCCGAAAAACCCAAACTCGGCACAAATTTTGTGCCGAAAAAAACTTGGCTTATACTCGAGTATATACGGTATTTTGTCCACCAAAACACACACACACACACACACACACACACACATATATATTTTTTGAGACAGAATTTTTCTCTGTGCCCCAAGTAGAGTGTAAAGGCATCGTCATAGCTCACTGCAGTCTTGAACTCCTGGGCTCAAATGATTATCTGCTTTAGCCTCTGGAGTGGCTGGGACTACAAATGTATGTCATGATGCCTGACAAATGTTTCTACTTTTAGTAGAGATGGGGGTCTCGCTCTTGCACAAGCTGGTCTTGAACTCTTGACCTCAAGCAATCCTCCCTCATTGGTCTCACAGATTGCCAGAATTAAAGGCATGAGCCACTGTGCCCAGCCCAAAATATAACTCAGAATTTTCTCTCCACAAACTTCTTTCCCCATCCAACTTTCCCACTAAGTATATGGTAGGTCACTATCTAGTGCCAGCCAGAAATCTCCCATTCTCAATCCCCCTATTCTCTCATACCTCTGCTTCAGTTCAAATCAAAAAGTCTTGTTGCTTTTACTTAAAACTCTAAAGTTTATTCAAATCCTTTTTCTTTTTTTATTTTTCTTTTTTATTTTTTTTTTGGGACAGAGCTTCACTTTATTGCCCTTGGTAGAGTGCTGTGGCATCACAGCTCACAGCAACCTCTAACTCCTGGTCTTAGGCTATTCTTTTATCTCAGCCTCCCGAGTAGCTGGGACTACAGGTGCCTGCCACAACGTGCGGCTTTTTTTTGTTGTTGCAGTTTGGCTGGGGCCAGGTTTGAACCCGACACCCTCGGTATATGGGGCTGGTGCCCTACCCACTGAGCCAGAAGCCCGCCCTCTCAAATCCTTTTTCTTGTCTCATCCTGAATTTGGTTTCCACTCTGTGTTAGGCTAGATACCTTGAAAACTCTCCTGAACAAAATACCTAGAAATACTGGATAAACTGAGCTTTCAAGAAAAATAGGGAAATCTTTACAAGCAAAAAACCAAGCAAGCTGCGGGGTGGTGTGTGCCAGCTTCTTGGGAGATGGGAGAATCACTTGAGCCCCAGAGTTCTAGACTATAGTGGGCTATGCCAACTGATGTCAACACTAAGTTCAGCATCAATGTGGTGACCTCCTGGGCTAGAAAAGGAGCATGTTCAAAACTCCTGTGCTGACCAGTAGTGGGATTGCACCTGTGATTGGCCACTGTATTCCAGCCTGGGCAATATAGCAAGACCCTGTCTCTAGTTTAAAAAACAATAACAACCAACCACTCTCATAATCTCCCTCCAAAAGAGGAGAAAACACTGTTCTATAATGATGGGGTAAAGTGTGCCTGCATACATTTGTGTATGTGTGAGATTTATCTACCTCTGTTACCAAGGATTTTTTATTTAACAGCCATTCTAGGCAGGAGACAGGTCTTGGTCTTGGTAAGGAGTTGGAAGTATAAATCTCCTAAGAGATTAGGTCTCCCATTTCAAAGTTTGAATTTATACTATCCTTTTGGTCCTGGAAATGTCAAGTTGAGATTTTAACCTAAAAAAGTTTTATCTCTCAGAGGATCTTATAGTTTTGTGACGTTCTTTTATGTTCCTTATATTCTCTGATTCCTGAGTTCCTTTTTTCTTGAGTTCATCTCTCTCTCTCTCTCATGTTGGAGAGTTTCTTCAAATGTGTATTAGTTCTGGGCTGGTGCAGTGGCTCACACTATAATTCCAGCACTTGGGAGGCCAAGTTGGGGGGATTGCCTGAGCTCATAGGTTTGAGACCAGCCTGAGCCAGAGTAAGACCTCATCTCTAAAAATAGCCGGGCATTGTGGCAGGTGTCTGTAGTCCTAGCTACTTGGGAGACTGAGGCAAGAGAATCTTTTAAGCCTAGGAGTTTGAGGTTGCTGTGAGCTATGATGCTGCAACACTCTACCAAGGATGACAAAATGAGACTCTGTCTCAAAAAAAAAAAGCCTATTCTTAGTTCTCACTAAAATATAGAATTGTGTTATATGCTTATTGAGTTGTATGTTGGGCTTTACTGTGGGGAGACTGGGAGAGGCCTTGACTGCCAGCGGTTTGGGAGCTGAGGTGTGTAGACAAGTCACTTTTATCTCCATGTTTTAGTTTGGTGACTCCTTTGCCCTCGGCTGTACCTGGTATCTCCAGAAAATAAGCATATTACCTCCTTTTGAGTTTGGAGGAAGGCAGTTATTTGGGGAAATAGAAATAGTTCTTCATGCAGATTTTCAACCACTTCTGTTTTCAGCCAAACCTTTTGTCCCTCCCTTCAACCATACCCACCACCTCCAGCTTAGAGCTTTTGGGGGTTATTACAACCATTGCACATTCAAGATCCTTTTGTGGACACTTCCAGTTAGTTTTCTCAGTTGTACTGTAGTGGTCAGTTACTATCTTTCCACTTTGAATTCTAGAATTTTATCAACATGTTCACTGTCATCTCATTTTCCATTTTTTGTTCTGATGGGTTTGTACCCGTTGCCCCTATTTTAGTGTCATTTTATTGTACGTTTTTTTGAGACAGGGTCTCACTCTGTAGCTGAGGCTGGAGTGATCATAGCTCACTCCACCTTGAACTCCTAGGCTTCAGCAATCCTCCTGTCTCAGCCTCCTGAGTAGCTGGGACTACAGGCACATACCAACCACCACCACACCTGGCTAATTAAAAAAAAAAAAAAATTGGAGAGATGGAGTCCTGCTATATTGCCCAGACTGGTCTTGAACTCCTAGGCACAAGTGATCCGCCTGCTTTAGCCTCCCAAAGTATTGGAATTATAGGTGTGAACCACTGCACCTGGCCTATTGTCTCTTTAGTAAGCTTTGGGGCCACGTTTAACTAGAAAATCTATGTCATGTCCTCGAGAGCATTTCCTGTTTGTGCATAGTGTTCCCTCTACTTAGACTGGTTACGCCTTCCTTTCCAGAATCACCTTCTCTCTTGTTGAAGCACTGTACTTTAAAATATATGCCTGGTAGCGTAGCATCTATACCACTTTTATGTAATCGTCTCGTTACATGCCTGCCTCTCTTTCAAAACTGCATTTGGTATTTTCTTCTTTTTTTAAAATCCCATTTAACCAAAGATGACATCTTATATCTTTTACAACAAGGACCAGATTGCATAACTCCTAGAAGCACCATTTACCTTGTTATTTTGGAGTTATGTTCCCAGAATGCCCCCTGCATTTGTGCATTCCTCTTGTTCTCCTAGGGACTTTGAATTCTCCATCTGTGTTTCTCAGGGCTTAGCAAAGTACTGGGTGAAGAGGCACTCAAGTGTTCAAATGTTCAGTGAACCAGTGAGGCCTCTACATGTGGCCTAAATATCAAAGACTATTTAGAAAACCTCTGAGAAGCGACGTATTTTGATTTTTTGTGTGGGCGGATCACTTGAGGCCAGGAATTGAGTGAGACCAGCCTGAGCAAGAGTGAGATCCAATCAACACTAAAAATAAAAAAAAAATAGCCTGGATCAATGTGTGGTCTCTAGTTCCAGGGACTCCCAGCTGCTTGGGAGGTTGAGGCAGGAGCATCACTTGAACCCAGGAGTTTGAGGTTGCCGTGAGCTAAGCTGCAGCTACAGCTTGGTATGGCACTGTAGCCTGAGTGATAGAGTGAGACTCTGTCTCAAAAAAAAAAAAAAAGCTTCTTGTTATTGAGTTGAAACTCATGTTTTTTCAGGGTAAAACGTTGAAAAACAGGCAATAGATTTACTGGTTGAAGAGATTTGCTATTGACTTTGTGTTGGGCCTTTGACCTGTCACTTTGGGAATACCTCAAACTTACTCATCCAGTGATTTTAGTGTCTATATATCAATAATTATGGTCTAACTTCTTAGATTCTCAAATACTACCAACAGGCACATGCCATGAAATAACCTGTTTAAGAAGTCAACAGGGTAATAAGTCTTGCAGTTTATAAACAACTGTATTAACACTTTAGCCTTATAGGAAAAACTTTTATTTAATTATTTTTTTGAGGCTTAGATTTTAATATAAACTCTTCCATCAGGAAGCTTTGTGCATTTTCTTTGACACGTAGAGTAGATTTGCATGAATGATTATACCAATCAGGTCATGCTTAAGGAAGGCCCGCTTATGCTGTTATATGAAGTTAATTAGCCTCTTATGGTGCTTCGCTTTTCCCTAATGTAAAAGTAGATTACACTTGTTTTTACAAGTTTAATTAATTTTCTTTGATTTATTCAACAAACATTTGAGCATCCTCTGTAGGGGTCCTCAAACTATGGCCTTCGGGCCACATGCAGCGGTGTGATTGTATTTGTTCCTGCTTTGTTTTTTTACTTCAAAATAAGATATGTGCAGTGTGCATAGGAATTTGTTCATAGTTTTTTTTTTAAACTATAGTCTGGCCCTCCAACAGTCTGAGGGACAGTGAACTGGCCCCCTGTTTAAAAAGTTTGAGGACCCCTGCGCTAGGTACTGGGGAAGTGGGAGTGAACAGAAGGAAATCTTTCTTGTTATACTGTAGCATACTTGCCTAGCTGGTGGTTGTGAAAGGAGATAAACAATACAAAAAAATATGACATATTTGTACATATCAGAGGGTGATGAATATTGTGAAGGAAAATCCAGCAGGGGGAAGATGGTGCTGTTTTAGATAGAGGGGTAGTAAGGGGCATCATGCGGAGATATGAATGAGGTAAAGGAGCGAGCCATGTGCATTCTTGGGGAGCAACGTTTTAAGTGGAGAGAAGAGTAGGCACAAAAGGCCTGGGGCAGAAATGGGGGTGGTGTGTTCCAGGAGCTGAGGGAAGATGGGTGTGAACGAGGGGAGAGCTACCTGAGGAGGAGGCTGAGAGGCCTGGGGCAAAATATTACCTGGTGGGTCATGGTAGGAGTTTGGATTTTTTTGTGAGTGGGTTTTGAGCAGAGGAATGAAATGATATATTTTGAAAAGATCTGTAATGTGAAGAACAGACTGTAGAGGGAGAAGAGCAAAAACATTCAGGCCAGTTAGTTTAGTCCAGCCATCTTGGTAAGAGGTGCTGGTGGCTAGGATGAAGGTTGGCATAGTAGAGGTAGTGAGAAGTGCTCAGCTTCTAGATATGTTTTGAAGGTAGAGCCAATAGGATTTGCTAATGGATTGAATGTGGGGGAGAATGAGGAAAGAGGAAAGACCAGGGCCAAGGCTCAGTTCAAGGTTTTCAGCTAGGGCATGTGCGGGAATGGAGTTGTCACTTGCCAAAATGGGTAAGATTGGAGGAGAAGCCAGCTGGAATAGGTTTTTAATGAAGGGGTTGTTTTGGATACAGTAAGTTTGGCATGTTTCTTAGACATCCAAGTGGAGATAGAGAAGAAGCAGTTGGATATAGGAGCCTGGTTGTTCATGGGAGAAGATGGGGCTATAAATGTAAATTGGGGGGTTCCCAGTGTATAGAAGGTTTTTTTTGTTTGTTTGTTTTGTTTTTTGTTTTTTGAGACAGAGCCTCAAGCTGTTGCTCTGGGTAGTGCTGTGGCATCATAGCTCACAGCAACCTCAAACTCCTGGGCTCAAGCAAGCCTCCTGTCTCTGCCTCCCAAGTAGCTGGGACTACAGGCGCCCGCCACAACGCCCAGCTATTTTTGGTTGCAGCTGTCATTGTTGTTTGGCGGGCCTAGGCTGGATTCAAACCCGCCAGCTCAGATGTATGTGGCTGGCGCCTTAGCCGCTTGAGCCACAGGCGCCGAGCCACATAGAGGGTTTTGAATGGGTGGGACTGGATAAATCATGTAGAAAGCAAGTGCGTAAAGAAGAGGTTTACTGTTAGTTTTAATTGCAAAAACTTTTCTTTTAAAACTGAGTTGTTTTCTTATGGAAGTTGGACTCTCTGACAAGACTATATTCAATCACTATTAGTAAAAATGTTGTTTTAGTCACCAAATGCAATAAACCACTTCAAACTTAGTGGTATAAAGTAGCAACTATTTTATTAGTTGACCGGTTCTGTGGGCAGGGATTTAGACAGGCATAGCAGGGATGGCTTGTCTTTGATCTTCAATGTCTGGGGCCTAGGCTGGGAAGATGTGACTATCTGGGGACAATAATCATATGGACTTTCCTTCACTCACATATTTGATGCCTGAACTGAGATGATTCAAAGGCTGACTTCAACTGAGACCGTAGGCAAGTCTCACATGGCTTCTCCTTCTGCCTGGGGTTTCTTACAGAATGGTGACTAGGTTCTGGAGAAGGAGCCTTCTAAGAGAATCCGATGGAAAAGATATAGCACTTTCACCATATTATATTGGTTGGTATAGTATGGCTTAGCCAGATTCAAGGGCAGGGGACAAAAACGGCCTCCTTTCAATGGGAGGAGTATTGTATCAAAGAATTTGGGGCCATATTGGCCAACCACTATTAAGGCCTTTGAAATTTGAGGTTCTGCCCCAAACCCATAGTCACTTTGACTGCGGGAGTTCTAAGAGGACCCTGGATATGGATTTTCAGCCCCATACCCACATGCTCCGTGAGACTACCTTAATCTCTCTTACAGGGAAAGGATCTAAATACATTGGAGAAAAGGTTTGTCCTTCTTTCCAATAAGCATTGAACTATATTATAGTATAGTGATTGTAAGATTCAGACATTTAAGTTCCCTTTGAATTTCAGTTGCCTGCCTTAGATTAATGCTATGCTTACATAGGGTTTTAGATCAGTGGATTTTTTTTTTTTTTTTGGAGACAGAGTCTTACTTTTGATGCCCTTGATAGAGTGCTATGGTATCATAGCTCATAGCAACCTCTAACTCTTAGGCTCAAGCAATCCTCTTGCCTCAGCTTCCTAAGTAGCTGGGACTATAAGTGTGCACTATGACACCTGGCTAATTTTTCTCTTTTTAAAGTAGAGATGGGGTTTCCCTTTTGCTCAGGCTCAAGCTAGTCTCGAATTCCTGAACTCAGGCAATCCATCCACCTTAGCCTCTCGGAGTGCTAGGATTATAGGTGTGAGCCACTGTGACCAGGCACGGTGGATATTTTTGTGACCCTTTTGTTTGGGCTTTGGCTAAAAAACAGTACCCATAAGTTTTTTCCAGCAACTTGCTCTTCTCCCTTTAGTTGCCCTTGAGCTTGGAAAGTTTGACATGATGCCTTGCTTGCTCAACTTACAGTTGTTTCTCTTTTGGAAAGTTTGGCAGCCTGCCTCTGACTTTTGTGAGGGCGAGCCCCTGAATTTGCAGCTGACTAGAAGAATGCTTTGCTTTTCTCCAGACAGACTTTTAAATTCTAGATAACTAACCATATAGGGTAGAGCTGATCTTATTTTTCTAGATACGGTTGCCATGCTTTTCAGTATCGTGGCCCTTAGTCTGTTCAGTAGAGAGGTAGGAATTACGTGTGTGCAAGAGCGAGTGATGGAAATGTTCACCTGCCATCTGAAGCTGCATATCCAGTTGGAAGTTGTGAATCAGGAGAATAAATGAGGTTTGCCAGCAAAACCTCCATTTAGATGGAGGAGACTGACTCATAACCAATAGGAAAAAAGCATCAGGTGATATATAAGTACTGGGAGAATTCAGAGTTAAAGCAGTGATTGGACTAGAGGTGGGGTTAGTGAAAGCCTTTTAACTGGGGCAGGGGAGGGACAGATAATGCTACCCAGGAGAAAAAGCATTTTAAGTAGGAACATGTATGAGAAAAGAATAAAGTCTGGTTAGGCGTTGTGGTGGGCGCTTATAGTCCCAGCTACTCAGGAGGCTCAGGTAAGAGGATCTCTTGAGCCCAAAGACTGAGGTTGCTGTGAGCTATGATTATGACGCTGCACACTACCCAGGTTGACAGAGTGAGACTCTGTCTCAAAAAAAAAAAAGGAACAAAGTCTGCAGCTGGGGGTTTGCAAGAGACATATTGACTTGAAGGAAGACAACATTTATCAAAAGTCATCTTGAGCTGCAGAGAGGAGCTGGAGTTGGCTAAAGTTGGCTGACTGGTTAGGGAACCTTAGACAAAGGTAAAAATTTTAGATTGGACAATAAGAAGTTAGTGTATGTTTTTGAGCTTGGGGAATGCTGTGATTTTACTTTTATAGAAGTCATGGCTTGGTGCCCGTAGCACAGTGGTTGTGGCGCCAGCCACATACACCAAGGCTGGCAGGTTCGAACCCAGCCGGGGCCAGCTAAACAACAATGACAACTGAACAAAAAATAGCCAGGCATTGTGGTGGACGCCTGTATTCCCAGCTATTTGGGAGGCTGAGGCAAGAGAATCGCTTAAGCCCTGGAGTTTGAGGTTGCTGTGAGCTGTGACGCTAGGGCACTCTACCGAGGGCAACATAATGAGACTCTGTCTCAAAAAAAAAAAAGAATGAAAAAGAAAAGTCACTGAAGGATCATTCTTGAATCAGTGATTCTTGATCATTCTTGAATTTTTCAAACAACAAAACTGAGAGTTGCTCTACCCATCAGTATATTTTCTAGCTGGGTGTAGTGGGTCCCCACCTAGAAGAAGCTGGCTTACTCAACTTAATTATAATTCATTCAGTACCTTTTTTTATAGACAGGGTCTTGCTCCGATACCTAGAATGGAGTGTGGTGGCATGATCATAGCTCACTGCATCCTTGAACGCCCAGGCTTCAAGCAGTCCTCCTGCCTCAGCCTTCTAAGGAGCTGGGACTCCAGGTGTGTGTCACCATCCCTAGCTATGATTTCACTATGTTGCCCAGGCTGGTCTCAAGCTTAAGAGATCCTCCCACCTCAGCCTCCCAAAGTGTTGGGATTAAAGGCGTTGAGTCACTGCACCTGGCCTTAATATCTATTTTTTTGAGCAACTATGATGAGCAAGGCGCTATACTGGATGCAAAGGTAGGGGACAGGATACACTAGTGAGCAGAAGCCAAGGCTCTTCCTCTCCTCCTGGGACTGGCAGTTCAGCATAGTGGTTATGAGTCCAAGTTCTAGAGTCATATTGCTTGCATGCAAGTGGAGGATGGCAGTCAGAGGAAGGGTGTGTGAGAGCCTATGCCAGGCAGGAGCTGGTGTTTTTAAGGGCCTGAAAGAAAAGCAGAGTGCCAGGATCTCAGCCAGCAGCTGGTGCCAGCCAAGACGAGAGGGCCAGGGCCAACCAGGCTGTGGGTCATGCTGGTAAATTCCACACGTACATGTTGCATGCCAGCTGGTCCTGAATGCTGTGTGTATTTTAACTCAGTTCATACAGTGATTCTGTGAGTTAAGTACTATTTTCTTTTTACAGATGATGTTTAAGGAGGGGTAAATAACTGGCATCAGATACAAAGTAAATGACTTGAGGGGTGCAGCCAGGATTCATATTCAGCCAGTATGGCTCCTGGGTCCATGCTGTAAACACAACTCTATTCTGCCTTACTGCTACAAATATTGCTTTTCAATCTAAGAATGGTGTGGAGTCATTGCATCTAAAAAAAGTCTCTCTACCCGCAGTGTGGAAGTTGGCCTGGAGGGAAGCAAGCAGATGTGGGGAGACAATTAACAGTTCTTGCCCTGGTCTAGGAGTATTTTGAAGTTTCTGGCTGATTTTTGTTGTTGTTGTTTGTTTGTTTTAGATTAATATAAGGGTACGCACAATTGGATTACATTATTTGCATTGGTTAGTAGCATCAGAGTCCTTTACCCTGTGTTGTACCTGTTAGGTGGGAGCTTACTGAGCTCCCTCTCCCTCTTGAATTTAATTATGTTTTCCTCGTGTGAGGGGCCTGTAGTTCATATGCTAGTTTCATATAAGTATTGAGTACATAGGGTATTGCGTTTCCATTTTGAGATACTTTGCTAAGGAGAATGTTCTTTAATCTACCTGATTTTTTTTTTTTTTTTTTTTTTTTTTACCTTTGCCTCCTTTGGTAGGGGGAGCAGCAGGGTTTTTATTACTCAGTTATAGTATAGACAGACCTTGGCCCCTTTATGGTTAAATATCAACTTAATGTTCTTTCTTTCTTTTCTTTTTCTTTATTTGGGACCGAGTCTCACTCGGTTGCGCCAGGCTAGAGTGCTATGGCATCAGCCTAGCTCACAGCAACCTTGAACTCGTGGGTTCAAGCCATCTTCCTACCTCAGCCTCTCAAGTAGCTGGTACTACAGGCACCCACCACAACATCTGGCTAGTTTTTCTATTTTTAGTATATACAGGTCTCTCTCTTCCTCAGGCTAGTCTCAAACTCTTGAGCTCAAGGGATCCTACCTCCTTGGTCTCCCAGACTGCTAGGATCACAGGCGTGTGCCACTGTGCCCTTCCTAGTTGAATTACTTTCAGTTTAGAGGGGATTAGAATTGTTATGCTCTTGCTCCTTTAATCTGAAGTATTTGGTATCAAATGTGGTTCCTATCCAAAATCAAATATGGAGAATACATCAGTTTTGGTTGGTTTTTTAAAAAATCCCTTAATACAATATTAGATTTGAAATAATAAGAGGCCTTAGTTCTCAGAATCCATCTGTTAGAAATAACTAGGTAAGCACTAGATTTGGGGCAGTTCTTTGGTTTTGTTTTTTAAATCCTGATTATCCTTTATGGATCCGAGTAATGGATTTTTTTTTCTTTTTTTGCTATTCAGTCTTAGTATACTCTGTCTCTTAGAGTTAACTGTAAATCTGACATATTTCATTCTCTAAAGTTCTGAATGTTATCCAGACAAGTATATGAAAGTAGTGATAGTGGTAAGACATTACAAGCTTGTTAAGAGTTGAATAAAAATAATGTGCCTGGGTGGGAGTCTTTAACCCTTCTAGGGAGAAGGCAGGATAGAAGACTTTTTTAGGTTGGGAATTCTTCAGAGTCATTAAAAACTGTTCTTTCCCTTGCTTCTCTAAGTCCTGCCCTCTAATTATTTACTCATCTTTCATATATTCAAATTCTGTCATATTATTAGGCAACTACAATTCAAATTCTCTTATATTTCAGTAGTCATTTTCATAAGGAAGAGGTAATTTCCAATTTTAAAGCAAATCCTATTATTTATAATTGAATATATTAAACATTATAACAATTATAATAATTTGTTTCAGATTATGCACTCATGTGTTAATATTTTACCTTTTTAAGAAATCAAAACTAAGGCGGCGCCTGTGGCTCAGTGAGTAGGGTGCAGGTTCAAACCTGGCCCCTGCCAAACTGCAACAAAAAAATAGCCAGCGTTGTGGTGGGTGCCTATAGTCCCAGCTACCTGGGAGGCTGAGACAAGAGAATCACCTAAGCCCAGGAGTTGGAGGTTGCTGTGAGCTGTGATGCTACGGCACTCTACCGAGGGCAATAAAGTGCTACAAACAAAAAAAAAAAAAGAAAGAAAGAAAGAAAGAAAGAAATCAAAACTAGATTTACATATAGATTTCTTGTTGTAAAGGCAAATATCTAGTGTTAAACCTTATAAAGGTACTATTTGGACTTTCATAAGCAGTGAAATTACATGCTTACTATACAAGTATACTTATTTTGAATTACCTTTTATTTGAAATTCCCATGTCTTAATGTCTAGAGCAATTATGAATAGTTACATTATGAATGGCTATAATATTTAAAGCTACAGTATTTAAATTTGGCCTCCCTGCCATTCATTACACCCTTTATCCTACAGTGAAAATTCCATGAAGGTTTTTCTGTAGCTTTAATTGCCACCTCTTGCTTATTCTCATTTTATCCCCTAATCTACTTTAAGGAGCTTGCAGCTACCTCAAATATGATGAGTATAAATTGGAGTTTGCAAATATAAACAAATTCTGTGGCCCTAGCAGGGTTATGTCGAACACATTAACTGAGAACAAACTGTTTTATGGGCTTTATATACAAATAATTTTATAGAAAAATGTCTACTGTATAATAAGCTGTGAAAGACTATAAAGTTAATTAATATGGTGATCCCAATTTAAAAGATACATATACTCTGAAATAGAGTAAAAGGAATTATATGAACATGTCAATTGTAGTTCTAGACTACAATTGTCTAGTGGTTCTAGACAGTGGGATATGGGTAGTTTTATCTTTTCTTTTCTTGCTTTTTTCTAAATTTTTCACATTATTTTATAATGTTTAAAAATATCATCTTAAAAGGACTGGTTTCTGTAGAAGTAAATGCAAAAGGCCGGACATGGTGTCTCACGCCTGTAATCTCAGCACTCTGGGAGGCAGAGGTGGGTGGATTGTCTGAGCTCAGGAGTTTGAGACAAGCTCAAACTTGTCTGTAGAAGTAAATGCAAAAGGCCGGACATGGTGGCTCACGCCTATAATCTCAGCACTCTGGGAGGCAGAGGTGGGTGGATTGTCTGAGCTCAGGAGTTTGAGACAAGCCTGAGCAAGAGCAAGACCTGGTCTCTAAAAATAGGTGCTGTGGCGAGCGCCTGTAGTCCCAGCTACTTGGGAGAGTTAGGCAAAATAATTTGTTTTTGTTTTTTTTTTTAAGAGGCAGAGTCTCGCTTTATTGCCCTCTGTAGAGTACTGTAGTGTCACAGCTCACAGCAACCTCCAACTCCTGGGCTTAGGCAGTTCTCTTGCCACAGCCTCCCCAGTAGCTGGGACGACAGGCACCCGCCACAATGCCCAGCTATTTGTTGTTGCAGTTTGGCCGGAACCGGATTTGAACCCACCACCCTTGGTATATGGGGCCGGCGCCCTACCCACTGAACCACAGGCACCACCCGCAAGAGGATTTCTTAAGCCCAAGGGTTGGAGGTTGCTGTGAACTATGACACCAAGGCACTCTACCAAGAGTGACAGAATGAGACTCTGCCTCAAAAAAAAAGAAGAAGAAGAAGAAGAAAGTGTAAATATTTTTGTTACCTTATACTTTGGTTGCTTTGGTCCCTGGGCCTTTTTTTTCTTTTTCTTTTTCTGCAGTTTTTGGCCAGGGCTGGGTTTGAACCCACCACCTCCAGCATATGGGGCCAGCGCCCTACTCCTTTGAGCCACAGGTGCTGCCTGGGCCTTTTCTTATAGCAGAGAGGAGCTTAGTATAGGCAACACATAAAATAAAGGTATGCTCTAATTAAAATATAGGTATATGTCGATATAAAGTATGAATAACACTCAAAGAAAAATCTCATGGCACATTGTAAGGTGGGACAGAATTTATCTTTGGGATCATTTTCTGTTCTGAGTTATTGTATGTGGCTGATTTTTGTCTCTTTTCACCTTCCCTTTCCCTTGTCACATACCTGCTAGTACATGGATGTGAAATACAAGGCTAAATTTGAAAAGAAGCTTTATGAAGTGATATAATTAATCCCTTAAAGTGGTCCTGACTATGTTTCTCAACATACCTCTTGGTTTCTTTAGACTGAAGTATATAAATGAATGAGAACTGCGACTTTGAACAAACTTTTTTCGTAATCTTTCCCGTAATAAGTTCCCCATTAGACAGTAGTTATTTATTGTATGACTTCTTGTTGGTAGGTTATCCCCAAGGGGCTGAGAAATTCTTGTTGTGAAAAGCCCAGAAAGTCTTTAATGACTTGCTGTTTCATTTTTATTTTTCTTTTCTCTTCACTTATAGGAAACAGGATCACACTTACCTTTCCTTTGTACCCTAGTATCTCCTACATGTTTAACCAAAGCCTAGTAAATGCTTTGAAATAAGTCCTATGTATAACGCCCTAAACCAGCCGTTATATGGAATGAATTGATTTTTCTCCTATGTACCCAGAATAGTACTTGGCACTCAAATTACTGCTCACATCACTTTGTGTTTTAGGGTTCAGTGAAGTGGTGAATAAATCATAGGTTTGGAATTATTCTGTAGATAAATGGGCTGGTGTGGTGGCTCATGCCTGAAATCCTAGTATGCCAGGAAACTGAGGCAGGAGGATCACTTGAGCTCAGGAGTCTGGGACCAGCCTAAGCAAGAGCAAGACCCCCCTCTGTACTACAAAATAGAAATATTAGCCAGGTGTTATGACAGACACCTGTAGTCCTAGCTATTTGGGAGGCTGAGGCAAGAGAATCATTTGATCCCAAGAGTTTGAGCTAGGCTGTTATGACAGCGCTCTAGCCTGGGCAACAGAGTGAGATTCTATCAAACAATCACTCACTCAATCAATAGAATTATTCTGTAGATAAATAATTTAGTTAGATCTTAGTGGAACTTTTTTACATTCACTTGTAATTTGAAAAATCAGAATCAAAATTGTGAATAAAGTGGGTTCTTTTAAATTTTTTCCGGTAAAACAATTACAGCAAAGCTGCTTGGCAGTAACTTTCCAGAGACAATTGGACGAGTCATCTCTTAAGAATATGCTATTCTTACAAAGAACATTTGATCTGAATGCCTTGTGACTGCTGTTAATTAAATATGGTTTGCGGCTAAGCAGCCTATAAGAAGATAACTGTTGGAGTATTTGCCCATGCTGTCCTTGAAAATACTATCTGTTCTTTGGCTTTATTATAATTTTTTCACATAAGAAAGCTATTAAGGTATTACCTGTGGTGATGAGACTAAGAAGTAAAACACAAACTCAGTCTTTCTTGGTGCTTTAATTTTATGGAAAAAACTACAGACTGGTCCCTGGTTTAAGAAATAATACAATATTGTAGGTGGGCCCAGTGGCTCACACCTGTAATCCCAGTACTTTTTTTTTTTTTTTTTGGAAACAGAGTCTCACTTTCTTGCCCTCAATAGAGTGCCGTGGCATCACAGCTCACAACAACCTCAAACTCTTGGGCTTAAGTGATCCTCTTGCCGTAGCCTCCCAAGTAGCTGGGACTACAGGCACCTGTCACAACACCCAGCTATTTTTTTGTTGTTGTTGCAGTTGTCATTGTTGTTTAGCAAGTCCGGGCCTGGTTCAAATCTGCCAACCTGGGTGTATGTGGCCAGCGCCCTACCCACTGAGCTACAAGCGCCACCCAATCCCAGTACTTTTGGAGGCTGAGGCAGGAAGGTCACTTGAGACTAGGAGTTTGAGACAAGCCTGAGCAATAGCAAGACCTCATCTCAACAAAAAATTTAAACATTTGCCAAGCACAGTGATGAGTAACTGTAGTTCTACCTACTTGGGAGGCCGAGGCAGGAGGATTGCATGAACCTAGGAGTTGGAGGCTATAGTCGGCTATTTATGCCACTGCACTCTAGCCTGGGCAACAGAGTGCAACTCTGTCTCAAAACAAAAACAACAAAACAAAACAGTATTGTGTTACTTACTAGCCTTCCTCTGTCTCCAAAAACATCAAAATAGCAACAATCAACAAACCTTTAGTTATGGAATAGAAGTGAATAATATTGACAATTTTCAACTACTTAGGGACTAGAAATGAAAATGTTGACAATGTTCTTTCTTTCTTTTTTTTTTTTTTTTTTAGACAGAGTCTCACTTGGTCACTCTGAGTAGAGTGCCGTGGCATCATAGCTCACCAGACTATGAGCTTTAAACTCTTGGGCTCAAGAGATTCTTTTGTCTCAGCCTCCCAAGTAGCTGGGACTACAGGCCCCTGCCACAACATCCAGCTAGTTTTAGAGACGGGGTCTCGCGCTTGCTCAGGCTGGTCTTGAACTCCTGAGCCCAAGCAATCCACCTGCCTCAGCTTCCCAGAGTGCTGGGATTATAGGCGAGAGCCACAGTGCTCAGCCTAAATGTTGAGACAATTTCCAACAACTTAATTTTTTTATGGCATATTAATTTGAAAATGCAAATATCCATGCATGACCTTAATGATAATCTGTATAGTGAGATGCTATTCTGTGGTTTTAACTTAATGATAATCTGTATAGTGAGATGCCATTCTGTGGTTTTAACTTGGAACCTTCTGTGATAGCTTACATTTACATTCAAGACAAGCAATTAAATAGTTCATTTTAAATTAATTTATAACCGTAGAGTTTATTATGAAAAGCGGGTGACTGTTTCTTTAAATCCTTTATTAAAAGAATCACATCTTTTTAGTTAACTTATCTAGAGCAACAGTGTCCCATAAAAATAGGATGCAAGCCACGTATATAACATTAAATTTTCTAGTAACTACATTAAAAGAAATAAAAAGAAATGGGTGCAATTAATTTTAGTAATATATTTTATTTAACCCAATGTATGAAAATAGTGTCATTTCAACAGTGAAATGGTTTACATTCTTCTTTTTCTTTTTCTTTTTTTATTTTTAATTATGTCTTCAACTCTAGTTTGTATTTTATACTGCCAGTATATCTCGTTTTAAAGCAGCCACACTTTGCATTCTCAGGAGCCATGTCTGGCTAGTGACTACCTTTCTGCACTGTGAAGCAGGAATACCATTCTAACATTTCATATTTGTGCTTTATTGAGCCTTTTCAGCAATGGAATTTAAGTCCTTGATATTTGGGGAGAGGGAAAAATATGTTAGATCTGTGCTATAAGTATGAAATATGCACTGGATTTAGAAAACTTAGTACAAAAAAAGAGTGGAAACTATCTCGTTACTAATTTTTGTATGATTACATGTTGAATTGATAGCATTTTGGATATATTGGGTTAAATAAAATATATTGTCAAAATTAATTTTGCCCCTTTTTACAAATGTGGCTACTAGAAGATTTAAAATTGGATATGTGGGCTCGGCACCTGTAGCTCAGCGGCTAAGGCACCAGCCACATCCACCAGAGTTGGCAGGTTTGAACCCAGCCTGGGCCTGCCAAACAGCAATGACAACTACAATCAAAAAATAGCCGGGCATTGTGATGAGTGCCTGTGGTCCCAGCTACTTGGGAGGCTGAGGCAAGAGAATCACTTAAGCCCGAGAGTTTCAGGTTGCTGTGAGCTGTGATGCGACAGCACTCTACTGAGGGCAACATAGTAAGGTTATCTTAAAAAATAAAATAAAATAAAATAAAATAAAATAAAATAAAATAAAATAAAATAAAATAAAATAAAATAAAATAAAATAAAATAAAATAAAATAAAATAAAATAAAATAAAATAAAATAAAATAAAATAAAATAAAA
>CAUYPK010066961.1:0-17858 GCA_963574355.1 Loris lydekkerianus | reverse complement strand
GCTTCAGCTCAGTCCACAAGTTGCGGCTGAGCTGAAGGGTAAGCTTGATTACCTGTTAAGCTATGGTTTTCTGCACTTTATTTAAAGTTTTAAAGTTGTTACTAGTTTACAGTTTTTCTTTAGCAATAAATATTGAAAAGCATTTAACCTACTGATTCCTCAATTATTGTAATCGTTTGGGTATATATTTTTATTTTTGAAATTTACCAGTGGCTGCTGCATTTTCCACCTCGGCTTATACTCGAGTCACTCAGTTTTCCCAGTTTTTAGGGTAAAATTAAGGGGTCGGCTTATACTCGAGTATATACGGTACCTAGGAATTCTGGATTCCTGAGAATTAAAAATATATAATCCCAGATCTCAGACACTAGTTAATAAAATGTGGAGAATAACCCCAGAGTATTCTATGAGAAAGGTGTAATCAGTACTAAAGCAACAGGTATGTGGGTAACAAGGTGAAGGATTTGCCCAGACGGTTTGAGGAGAAATACAGATTTGGAATAGATGACAACTCTGTTTCACCACCTGTTAGCTGGAGGATCCTAAATTGGCCAATTAACTTTGCTGAGTATGCCTCAGTTTCCTTAACTGTAAAAGTGTAGTTTTTTTTTTTATTTTTTTGCAGTTATTTGGGATCATTAAGATGTTCAAGTAGTTGGGAAATGATTGGTATTCAATAACTGCTAGCTGATTTTCTCTTCTTTTGAATCTGTGGTTACTTTATATTAAAATGTGAACATTTAACTTTTAATAGGCTGTGGATATTTTCCTTTCCATTAACTGAGTATGGAAATGAAGGTTTTTTTCTCCACTTTACTATCAAAGTTGGTAAAAGATTAGTTTTAATAATGTTTTCCAATGTTGATTAAATTCATAATGAAGTCTGAAAATGCTGAAAAATTTCTGGAAGGTTAATATACTTTTATTTAAACTTTGGAATGGCCTCACGCCAGCCTTTCATGCTATGGAAGCTTTCAACACTTGTGGGGTTACAGGTAAACAGTAGTCTTCCATTATCTGTGGTTTAAGCTTCTTGTGATGTCAGTGACCTGTGGTCAACTGTGCAATCAAAAAATAGATGAATATGGCTGCCTGAGTTATTATTATAATATATTATTGTAATTGTTCCATTTTATTATTAAATATTCTTATTCTCTTATTGTGCCTAATTCATAAATGTAACTGTCATAGGCATGTCTGTCTAAGAATATGCTATGCATGGTACATGTAAGATTTGGTTTTATGTACGGGCAGTTTCATGCATCCACTTGTGGTCTTGAATCATATCTCCTGAGAAAAGGGGGGGACTACTGTAATGTAATAATAACGGTAGTAATTGTCAGTTATTGAGCATTTGATATGCACCAGGCACTGTACTGACAACAGAACATGTGTTTTTTTTCCTAAATCCTCACTTAGTGAACAGAAATGCAAAGAAACTAAGCAATTTGTTTTAGGTTATATAGTAACTGAATGGTGAAGCCAGAAATAGAATGTAGATATCTCTTGACTTCAGAAGCCCAAACTAGAGTCAATAAACTCAAACTTCTTGACCTGGTAGCAGTTTGCTATTATATAACCAGGTACTCAATCTGAATATTTTACTTGTAATTGAGATGTCTATGGTTTCCCTTCTTCCTAGTTCCTAAAATGAAAGCTCTTCAGCAGCTTAGTTCACATATGCCTTGCATATTTTTGTTGGTATATATCTAAGTGTGACTTTAAGAAAGGAAGCAACAACTTCTATGAAAGACTTAGAAAAAATTGTCCTAACTCACCGAACATATCCAATGGACCTTTGCAAGATGCTACAAGATATTCTAGGAATTCACAATTATATGAGAAATTCAATTCTAATAATAAATTTGGGGTTTAGGCACAATATCCTACAAACCAGATGGATTCCTAATGGTGGGCAGCCAACACCTGATTTAGTTCTTTTCATGTAAAATGTCTCTGTAGCGTTTGATGTCATTATCTGCCTCTGGCTTACGGAAATGCTTCCAAGGGTTTGGGGCACTGCCCGTTGATCACTCCCTTTATTTGTCTGACGGTCATTCTCCTCTCATCTTGCTGCTCTGCTCCTTAAATGGTGAGGGCTTCTTCTCTGAATCTTTTCTATTCCCAATCTCTCTGCATTGCTGAGAGATGTCAATCAGGTTCGTTTTGTGAGATGAGACTCACATCTTAGTCGGCTGTATGCAAAAAATGTTCATTGCTGGAAAGATCCCACTTCTCTGGCTTTGCAGGCCTTGCAAAGTTAATATGCCAGCTGTAACTGAGTGCTTTCCCTCCAGGGACCTATGTATTTATAGTTTCAACTAATACGAATGTCTCTTTAACCTTCCTCCTAGCCAAGTAGTCATCAGATCTAATCTACTCACTGTCTTAAACTCAGCTTTTGTCTGTCCTGCTGGTATCTCAGTCCAGGCTACAACGTCTCTCCTCAATATCTCTTAACTAGTTTTTCTGACAACGCCAACTTTTCTTCAGTATAGTCCATTAGTTATTCTTCCTTTAGAAGTATCCCAAGAAGTAAGGCGGAACACCCTCTTCTCTATATCCTAGAAATAATTTATAGACTAAAATCTAGACTTTTCCCTGGGAAGTGCGGTCTGGCCAGCTTATCCATGCCCTCTTGCATCTGCCTGCCTTAGTAGTGTTTCTTTCCTCTGGAAATATGCCAGGGTAGTTTTGGCCCCAACCTGGTGAGAGCGGCTCCATTTGCCTAGAAATACTCCCATGTCAAGTCTGAGGCCGAGTTACCTTCTCTGGAAAAGTCGTCTCTCAGTCCTCTGGGCCCACTGAGAGTCCAGTGCCTTGTTCATGAACATTTTGTTCAGACATCTAGAATACCTCTTATCTTTGTTACAGCATATCTGCTTAGTTGGATTGTGCTAGATTGTGACTTATTTTATGATATGGACCTCGTTTTATTCATCTTGTCAATTTGGAGATCTAACTAGTATAGTACACAGAAATTTTCAATACACTTTGGTAGATCCCATGAATGAGTAAATGGAAACATCTTCAGGGTGAAAAGATTCCTTCAGTGTAGTTCATGATGTAGGCCATTATTTTCCAATACCTTTACCATTAAGATAAACTTTTATTATTTTTCCTCCCACATCCCACAACTACTTTGCTTAATAAATAATTACAAATCATTTCTCCATTTTTACCAATACAAAACATATACTTTCCAGTCATCACTTTTCTTTTTGAAATGTACTAGATGAACTTTGTTACTATGATTTATTATAAATTGAGTCAAAAGGAAAGGGGCTTTAACTGCCTTATGCAAGTGTGTGAGTACATTAGGATTTCCAATTGGCTTTTCAAAATATTGTTAATTGCTGTCCCTAAAGTTCTCTCTCTCTCTTTTTTTTTTTTTTTTAGCAATTCTTGGCCAGGGCTGGGTTTGAACCTACCACCTTTGGCATTTGGGGCCGGCGCCCTGCTCCTTTGAGCCACAGGAGCCCCTCTAAGGTTCTCATTTTTTAAAAATAGTTTCGTAAATATATTTTAGTGCAAATTGTATGCTATAAGTTATAACTGCTAATAGGCTTGTTACAAGTTTGGTATTGCACAGTCCTCACTGATGTTGTTCATGAAGATCACTGTTCACAAAAATTAAGGTGGTCCATAGAGTTGTGCATTGCACAAGCTTCATAGTCACATGAAGTTTGTTGTCCTGCTCATGAAAGACTATAAGAAAGAAACTATGAATTTGAATAACATCCATACGTGAACTAATGCAAAGAAAAGTTGAAAAAAGATCCTTAAAAGCCATCATTAAAAAAATAATAATAATGAGCTCCAGCCTTTTTTCTCAGCATGGAAATACCTGGCTTTATTTAGAAAAGCCCGTGAGGACTTTGTTCCTATGTTTCTTGCCATAGTATAAACTGCTTAAACACCAGTACTTTGGGGAGGGAGAGGCCTATTTGTTTTATCGCCTCAATTTTTACCAAGTCATAATAGGAAATGTAACCATCTTATTATATTGTTTATCTGTTGCCGAAGTAGGTCTGGAAGGAGATGGAAGGGGTCCACAGATTTTAAAAAGATGAGGTCTTTTTCTTAAGATGACTAATACAATACCCTAATTATTTAGATCATCTTTTATTGTAGACATGGTCCTGCCTAGAACAAGTAGATTGTGATGTTTCCTTAGATACCCTCTTGGCCATGCAGCAAATCATTTTGTATGTTGTTTGTTTGGTTAGCTGAGAACTGCAGTACTCATTTTCAGGGCAACAGACATGTTTTCTTTGAACCAGTGTCTCAATAATGAGCATGGGAACTTCAATAACGAAGACATGGAGTTTCTGGGTAGGGTTCTGATACTGGAAAATGAAAAAATGTGCCTCTCTTGAATGGTTTACAGTTGAATCTGAGCCAGATCTCCAAGTGTGCTGATTTTTGCAAACTTAAGTGAGAGTGAGAGAGAGGGAGATCTCACCCCAGCTGAGCTGTTCTAATCTGGGCAGAGAGAATACCGATAGCTCAGTTAGCTGATCTCTAGGGAGAATCTCCTCATAGGGACCAGAGCATGTGTGTAGGTGAATGAATTCAAGTGCATCATGGGAGGTATCCAGGGGACTCTGATTTTTGCTAACTGAAAAGGCAGAAAGTCAGAAGCCACAGTAAAAGAGTTAACGTCTACCCAGTAGTGTTTAGGCAGGCAAGAAGGAAGCTAGGAAGGCTTTCTCTGTATTGTTTGAATGTTGCCATGGTGATAGTTTCTAGCAGAAGTTACATGGTTTTTTTTTTTTTTTTTCAATTTCCCAAAGCAGCAAGCAGTCTTTTCTTCTCACCCTCTCTGTATCCCTCCCTATTTGCCTTCACCCTTAGTCCTTCCCATCCCTTCCCTCCTCCCTCTGCCCTTTCTTTTGTTCTCAACTTCCTCAATCATTGCTTATTAATCACAAAAAGAAAATAATAATTGCAACTCCAAGAGGTCAATTTTAGGTAGAAAGTGAGTCAGACGTTCACTTCTGCCCAAGTTTCTGTCCCCCACCCTCCCAGTCTGTTTATGTATTAAAGACTTAATTAGACGGAAGCTGTGGATGGAAGCAGAGTTGGGGCTCTCCCTTGTTGGTAGGACACAGAACATATTATAAAGGTTGGTGTTGTGGCGATATGTTAATTGAATCGCTCCAGGCTAGTGCGGAGCAGCAGTCTCTGACAATTAGAAAGAACAATGGCTTTACTATGAGGGAGCCCAATCTCTTCACCAGTGGAAGGATTAGCATGCACTTCAGGTCCCTGGAAGGTTCCTGTAGACAGAGAGAGATCTGCAGTTGGAAAAGCCTCCTGTCTCTTTAAAGCTAGACTTCTGCCTCTCCTTTAGCTAACTTCACTGCCAAGAAAGAGGAATGAAAGGACAGTGTGAGATCAGGTTTGGTGGGCTGCTCTGGGGCATCCTGGTGTAGACCTGAGTCCTAGGATATATTGCAGGGATATTAAGAAGAAATCTTTGCCTGCTTAATGCACGTGGCTGTGAATTGTGAAATGGGTCTCATTAGAGCCTTTCATATCCCGGCATGTGCCAAAGTGCTTTGCCGGCACAGCGCCATCACTTCAGGTCCAACCCTTCTGCTGTTCACTGCAGCCAAAAAGGGACAGAGGCTCTGTCTGTATTAAAGCCCCCAGTCCTGTCACTCTCTGTCCACTGTTCATTGTAAGACTCCTCTGGACTTTCAGTCCAGCCAGGGATGAGGCCGGCATATCCTATAGGTGTTTATAGAGAGGAAATATAAAGAATTTTGAGCATCAATGATGGGTTTGAGGCAGCCAGTGTGTGTGACACCCAAACCTTCCGTTTCTCTCCCTGGGCTGGCATTGAAGCTGTATCGAGGCTTCTCTACAAATATGCCTAGATACTCACCTGAAGGAGAGGATGGGTATGGCTCAGGGCCAAATAAGTGATCAGGGACTTCTATGTCAGATTTGGAGGAGCTCTTTACTTTTTTCTCAGATTCATATAGTAAAGATTAAAAATCAAATTATACCTTCCAAGGCATAGTATTGGGGATACTAATAATTGCTCTGTGCTGAGTATAAGTGTGTATCGGGTAGTGTGGTTCTCTTGTTTAGAACATCCTACGTTGATACAAAAGCATAGACATACGAGTCAGACTGACATGAGACCTGTCACTTTTCAGATTTGCAGTTCAGGGTAATTTACTCAGAAAACCTCAACTTTCTTATCTCCAACCTGAAAATAAACTATAGTACAGGGTGGTGGTGAATTGGAATTGCAATAAAATGCATGTAAAGCTTTTAGCAGACTGGTTGGCACATAAAAAATGTTCAAGCTATTATTTGGAAAGATATAAGAGACATTTTCTTACAACATTATTGTGAAATAATTACTAGACATGTCCTTCAGAAAGAAAGGTGTTAAAAGTAATTAAGAGCAGATCATTGAATAAAAAAGGGAAAACAATATTGGGATTTGAAATGGTAAGTTTCCTAATTTTTTCCCCAACGCACTTTAATTTTAAACCATAATTGATAACAAAAATCAAAAAAACACTTTTTTTTTTTTTTTTTTTTTTTGCATTTATTCTGGGGAGATGATTTTCAGTCATTCATCTTAGACTTTTTGTGTGGGATTGATCTCTTGCACCTGTGTAAGTTGTGATGCTTTAGATTGGAAATTTTAAATAAACATAAGTTAAGAAAAAGAAAATCGATACTTGTAATTGAAAAGTCCTGCAGTACATGGAGTTTAGGTATAATATGATCCAGATGTTTACAGAGTCACAGGAATTCCTGCTGTATTTTCCCTATACTTGGCTTAGTCCTCCTGAACGGCCCATTGTCATCATTGATTTGCGTTCCTTCAGCCAGCAACCAAAAAAAGAAGATGGAGTTTTATCTCAGCATTCCCACAGAGCATCCTGAGATCTCAACAGAGCAGATGGTCTTCCATCATATGCCCACTTACAGACCATCACTGGCTTCAAGGGAATGTAGTTGAGGGTCAAGTACCTCCATAAATGAAATTCAGGAGCTCTTGAGAGACAACAGGTGGTAGGTGCTAGAGAGGGAACCACAAATTCCTACCTACCTGGGTCTGGTAACAAAGAATGGAAGAGCAGTTGCTGTGTTTTGCAGTATAACATACTATGAGGGTTAATTTGATTTGTGCTTCTCTGTAATACTATGTTGAATACAGGTACTAAAGTTTTAATAACCATTTAAGGAGTTTTTGTTCTTCCTGCAAATCTGTAGCTATCAATTTTTATTTATTTATTTATTTATTTTTTATTGTTAAATTATAGCTGTGTACATTAGTGCAATCAAGGGGTACAATGTGCTTGTTTCATATACAATCTGAAATATTCTCATCAAACTGTTCAACGTAGCCTTCATGGCATTTTCTTAGTTATTGTATGTAGACATTTGTATTCTGCATTTAGTCAGTTTCATCTGTACCCATTCTAAGAAGCACTTATTACCCTCCCTCCATCCTAACCTCCCCCCTCCCTTCCCCTTCCTTGGCCCTTTTCTCCTAGTCTTGTGCTATAGTTGGGTTATAGCCTTCATGTGAAAGCTATAGTTTAGCTGGATAGTAGGGTACATTGGATACATAGTAGAGTACATTGGATACTTTTTCTTCTATTCCTGAGATACTTTGCTAAGAAGAATATGTTCCAGCTCCATCCATGTAAACACGAAAGAGGTAAAGTCTCCATCTTTCTTTAAGGCTGCATAATATTCCATGGTATATATGTACCACAATTTGCTAGTCCATTTGTGGGTCAATGGGCACTTGGACTTCTTCCATAACTTAGCAATTATGAATTGGGCTGCAATAAACATTATGGTACAGATGTCTTTGTTATATTGTGATTTTTGCTCTTCTGGGTATAAACCTAGTAAAGGAATTATAGGATTGAATGGCAGGTCTATTTTTAGGTCTCTAAGTATTCCCTAAACATCCTTCCAGAAGGGACGTATTAGTGTGCATTACCACCAGCAGTGTAGAAGTGTGCCCTTTTCTCCACATCCACGCCAACATCTCTGGTTTGGGGATTTTTTTATGTGGGCTACTCTTATTGGGGTTAGGTGATATCTCAAAGTAGTTTTGATTTGCATTTCTCTGATGATTAAGGATGATGAGCTTTTTTTCATGTGTTTGTAGATCATGCATCTGTCTTCTTTAGAGACGTTTCTCTTCAAGTCCCTTGCCCACCCTGAGATGGGATCACCTGTTTTTTTCTTGCTAATATGTTTGAGTTCTCTGTGGATTCTGGTTATTAGACTTTTATCGAAGGTATAACCTGCAAATATTTTCTCCCATTCTGAGGGCTGTCTGCTTGCTTTCCTTACTATGCTCTTGGCTGTGCAGAAGCCTTTTAGTTTGATCAGGTCCCAGTAGTGTATTTTTGATACTCTTCAATTGCCTGGGAAGTTCTCCTCATAAAATATTCACCCAGGCCAATTCCTTCAAGAGTTTTCCCTGAACTTTCTTCAAGTATTTTTATAGTTTCATGTCTAAAGTTTAAATCTTTTATCCACTGAAAGTCTATCTTAGTTAATGGTGAAAAGTGTGGGTCCAGTTTCAATCTTCTATAGGTCACCAGCCAGTTCACTCAGCACCATTTGTTAAATAGAGAATCTTTTCCCCACAGGATGTTTTTAATTGGCTTGTCAAAGATCAAATAATGGTAAGTGGCTGGATCCATCTCTTCGTTCTCTATTCTGTTCCAGACATCTACTTCTCTGTTTTTGTGCCAATATCCTGCTGTTTTGATCACTATCAATTTATACTATAGTCTCATGTCTGGTAGCGTGATTCCTCCTGCTGTGTTTTTATTTCTGAGTAATGTCTTGGCTATTCGAGGTTTTTTCTGATTCCATATAAAATGAAGTATTATTTTTTCAAAATCTTTAAAATATGACAATGGAGCTTTAATAGGAATGTAGCTATCAATTTTTGAGTGAAGCAGCTTTGTTTGCATTCATGCTATTTTTACTTTATTCACATCTCTTAGGGAACAGGTTTTTGTTTTGAAAAAGAGTGTCCAGGCTTTTCTGGAAATGAGGAAACACAAGCAAGCACAAAAGAATCCTCCAAAGTCAATAACAGTTTACTGGTAGAGTTCCTTTCAACTGGAACATGCACACTCCTGGGTGACCTGCACCAGCCATGGGGTGCTTCTATCAAACTTTAATCTAAGTTATCATTGCATAGGGTCTCAGCAGTGGCACAGTCTACCCCTGACCTCTTCACTCTGCCTGCCCAAGGATGGTGATTCAGACAAAGTGGTACAAGCTCTTTTGCTTCTTCATAGAAAGGGTGAAGGAAATAATTGGGCTTTGGATACACCTGTATTTGTTAAGGTCTGTTCAGAGCACTTGACTGCTTGCCATATTCTAAGACCTGGAATTGTATCTTTGGAAGTCTTAGTATTATGCATTTCATATTGGGAACACTATAGAAACTTAATTCATACTTAAAGTAGTGTCGTACTCAGTATAAAGAATCAAACCAAGTTCATCTGCTTCTCATAAAAGCTATTGGAAAGCAAATGGCTGGGGGAGTAGGTTTTTCCTGAAAAGTTAAAAGAATGAAGAAAGTTGCCATGTGTTGACCATTTGCTGAATGGTGGGAATTGTGATGAGTTATACACTTATGACAACTATAGTAATAAAAGTAAAAATATCAGTAAAAGGTAACAATTATAGGGTGATTACTATGTGTAGGCATTCTTCTAAATATTTTACCTTTTTAAGAGGTAAAATCTCCAAGCAAATATACATCCTTTTGGAAGGTGAGAAAAGGGAAGTTCAAATAGGCTCAATGTCACAGAGCCAATAGATGGCAGAACTTGACTTTGAACCTCTGGACAACCCAGTGGCTTTTCTGTTCTACTGTTCTGCCTTTCACATGAGACTACTTAATTCTACTCCTACTACTAATAATACATATAAATGCCCTGTGACTCTTTTCTTTAACATCATTGCTTTTTATTTTTCCCCCTTTCTTTTCTGCAGTGATCTTAGCTTTAACAACTTCTTATAGTATTTGTCAGCCTCTAGTTTGGCTAGGGTACCTGCACAGCCACAACTGTAGATATCTGAAAGTAAAGCTTTTCCTGCACCGTTTATTTAAAATACATCAACCACTTGGGTTCACTGTAAATAAGCCACAAAGTCTTTATGTGTTTAAAGTTAGAGAGAGTGAAGAAACATTTCATATTGCAATGGTTCCTGGTGATTGAACTTTGAACACCTGTGCAGATATTCGGAGTCCGCAGGCCTCCCTAAAGGTGTGACAAAGCTAATAGTCACAAGCTTAGCTGCAGAGAGGCTGTACCACATATTTCGTGACTCATTGGCAACCATCAGAAGACATCCTTCTCTGCATATGGAGAAGGTGACTAGACCATTGATCCAGAGCTCTTAAAACTCTTGACTCTTTACCCACTAGAATGGTATGTGGGAGAGGCAGAAGGAGATATAACAGTATAGGCGGGACATGGTCATGGCTGCTTGTTCCAAGAAGGCACTAAACGAAATTACCATTTGCAGTTCTTCTGGGCATGGGGCCAGATCAGACGCAATGGCCCTAGTCAGTTTCCTTACACCTTCTGCATATCACCCTTTATTTTGCTTATGACACAGGCACTGCAACACCAGGGAAGGCAGGCACAACACGGTGTGATTGCATAATCCCCGGACACAAGGTCATGCTCACCTGCTGACCACACACACACACACACACACACACACACACACACACACAAAATCCCAACCAGTTTATCTCCATGTCCCAAATTTCCACATGCCTTCTCCTGAAGCCCCTTCTAGACACATGTGCCACTTACCTTTCTCTGCTATTCAAGATATGGGGGAAGGAACTGCATTGGGGTCAACATGCCATGAATTCAGGACATAGTTTGACATCTGAGAATTTTTCTTTTTATTGCCCATTACATAATTCAACCAACTCTTTCTATGCAAAGCATATAAACCCACTTGATATAAGACTTCTTACACCAAATCTAAATTAAAAAAAAAAAAAAAACATAAAATATGTGGTGTTCTTTACTACTTTGTAATATCTAAACCACTACCTTCTGTCCCTCGGGGCTGGCAGAACAGAGAGGCTTCTTTCTTCTGATTGTCTGTAGAATGTGCCCTTCCCTAACCCAACTCGGAATTTTAGCCTTTAGTACTAATCAAGCCCAAATGACTATAATCGCACCCTATCGGGCTCTCTCCATCTTCATCACCAGTAATGTGTCTTCCACAGGCATCAGTTTCGTGCTACTCTCCCACTTCACCTATAAAGTAAATGCCCAGCCCTGGAACGCGACTGCCCTCCAAGCAGTCCCTGTGTCTCAGCTCCTCCTCTTCTGGGCTTCTTGGGTATGCCAGGCTGATTTTCATCTCCAGGATTCCGCCCTGTTGGGTTATTGTTCTATGTGCTTATTATCTGCTTCGTGACCTAATAAGAAGATGGAGGGGAGCCCCTGGACTCACCTCTGGGTCCCTCCAGGCCTTAGACACGGTGGATGCTGAATGGACCTTTGTGCTTGAGGAGAATGTTCCCATTCACAAGCTTCCAACTGCTGATCTTAAAAGTTTTTTTTTAATGTAAATAAAATACTATTTAAAAAATGGATTTTCATTGCCTTTTCTAATAGCCCCCTAGACTCCACGTGGGGCCAGGCAACCCTTTCTGTGAGGGGCGCCCACTCAGCAGTGTGGAACTCTCTTTTGCTGTATTTCCTATGGCGTCTCTTTAGAGAGTTACTATTCAGGGAGCAATAATTCCGAGTCCTAGGTTTCCCGTGTCTGTTTGCTAGCAGAGATGCAGGTCACGCTCATCAAAGTGTGGTCTCTGTGGGCTTGACTGTGCTGGATTCTGCAGAGAGCCATCTGCCTTTGTTGTTTTATAGTACAGAAATGGGTGGCATTCTCAGGATTTCCCAAGGAAAATGCTGATGTTTACAAAATGTTTTTTTTTTTTTTTCCTCACCTTTGTGAGTTAAACTTATACCCACGGCAAAGCTGCTATTCTTTCACATCTCCAGTCATGCAACACACCTTCCCATTCTGTTATGGTTATAAGAAACACGATGAAGCTGGAGCCCTCCATGTCTTGAAACTCCTGCCTGTGCGTGCAGATTTTCCAGTGTGTAGCAGTGGTTCCCGAAATTAATCCACTATGGGGCCATAAGCTTGCAAAAAAGAAATAGAGGCAAGGAGCAAAGTATAGTACATTTTTTCACAAAATGCTTATGTAATTTAAAAGACAGTCTCGATTTTTTTCTTATTATTTCATTGGGGACAAAATGTCCTTTCCTTAAAAGTGAATGATTGTGATAGTAGATGATAATTTAAAAAATTCCTTGCCCATATCATTACTTGGCAAGATAAGTCTTTGACAAGTAACACCATGTCCATTATTCACTTCCGTACTCTATCTGCAAGTGTGATGGCTAACCCTCAGGCCACGGGTAGCTACTGCTAGACCTCTGCCTCCTCTCCCACCCTGCCATTCCCCTGTTCCCCACCTGACACCCTCATGTCCATAGAAAAATTGTCTTCCATGAAACTTAGGAACTGGGTCATGTAGCAGGAATTGAGTGTCAGGCAATGGAGCTGTATTTTTAGCACCAGCCATCCCCATCACCACCACCACCACCTGTTGAAAAATTGTATTCTGTGTAACCGGTCCCTGGTGCCAGAAAGGTTGGGGACTCCAGGTATAGGACATTGCCATAAGATATACAAATTAGAGCCCATGAGAAAAACTATGAGCAGGTGTTTACAAATAAAATAGGGAATATGGGTCCATGTCATTGCGACTTCCCCACTGGCATCTTTTTAATAGCTATTTCCCACTTCTAATACCATTGTCAAAGATAGCATTCCAGGGCAGGTGCTGCTACCCTCCGGCCATACTACTCTGTGCATGTAATGCTTTTCTTGGAGCTTTCTCTTTTGTGTAAAATGAGGGTTATGATTTAGATGCTCTCTAATATTCCTTTTAGCTGTATAAGAAGAGTCTGGGACATTTCGCAGAACTATTTGCAGAACTATTTGCAGGTAAAAAGAGCAACCTTTGCCAGGAAGAATGGAGCTGCATTTTCCTTGCTCCCATCCCCAGACATTCTGGATGGCTTATTTCCTTTCTTTGCATCTTCTTGCCCTTCTTTGTCACCTTTGTCATTGTGCTTACCAAATGTATTTCTTTTAGCTACTGTCCAGATCTGGCCAAGCCCTTCTCTGCATCGCAACTGCCTTTGGTGTTGTGTGTGTGTGTGTGTGTGTGTGTGTGTGTGTGTGTGTGTGTGTATGCGTGTGTGTGTGTGGCTATTCCGCAGGGTAAGCACTTAATTTCAGACTAGCTTCCACTAATTAACTACAAAATTAAGTAGGTGAATTCATTGATTCAGCACTTGGTTTGATGTTTATATTAACTCATTGAAAGGGAAGCCCTGGATGTGGCCAAAGAGAGTCTTGACGGGAATCTTCGCCTCCCTCCAGACTTGCCCACACTAGATATCTATTTGGCTGTTTCTCAGAAGCATTCATGCATCTGGGGCGCAGCCAGAGGACTGAAGCTGCATCAGATAGGAATTCCATTCTTTGTGACCACAGAAACAATCTTCACTTGTTCTTCTTCTTCGCTCGCTTACTTGTCACAGCTTCAGTACTACTTTTAATGCACCTAGAGAATTCTCTTAAGATGACTGCTGAGATTAAAAGGATGTGTTCAAAATCAGATGCCCTCATAGCCCGTGCCCACCTATCTCTCACCTCATGGGGAAAAACGGCCCACACACCTGGTTGAAATCTTTACCTTTGTTTCTATCAGAAAGAACTTAGTGTGTAATAGGATCCTACACTCCACATCAGAGCAATTGATTGGTTTTTTAGAAAAAGTATCAGCATGACATCTATTTCATTTTTTGTTTCCAGCAATCACGTCCTGTTTCATTCTTCTTTGACTTAGCATATAGTAATCACAAGGGAACAGCAGATTGTGGTGGCCATTTGTCACAGAATCGTGTTTATATATTTTTGGACATTTCTCCCCATGTATATAGGGATTTATGACTTCTTTCAAACCTCTGCAAATAGTATCTAGCTGATAAAATATGTTTTATGATTGCATAGATGGCAACATGGTTTGTAATAGAGGAACAGCCGTCGTGAAGAGTCCTTTTCTTGGAGCCCATCCAAGCAGTTCAGTAACTTGTCTCAAGTAATTGGATTAAGAGAAAAATATTGTTCTAAATATATGTTCTCTGATTTTCTAGATCTTCTGTACTTTGTGCCCCTGTTAAAAAGTCTGGAAGTAAGTGGCATTGCCTTGGGGTAATTTATTTGCTCTATTTATTGAATTGTACGCACTGATTATTAGGATGAATTGCTTTATTTTCTCATTGGAGCATTAATTGTTGTCTTTGCCCAGTGTCCCCCAGCACTTCACACACACCCCTATCATGGCATTACCACATCATTTAGTAATTATATGTTTATTATCCACCCCCCACCATGATTCTGCATCTACTCAGGGAGGCAAACTTGCCGTTTTTTAATGCTCCTCTTTGATAAATATTGGGGACCCAATCAATGGTGAAAGACAGTCAATGAAATAGTGAACACAACATTTGTTTAAAGCCATTTTTAATTTGTCTGATAATAATATACTGTATATACTTGAGTATAAGCCGAGTTTTTTCCGGCACAAAATTTGTGCCGAATTCGGGTTTTTCGGCTTATACTAGAGTATATACGGTAGTTTGAATTTTAGTAAACTTGTCCTTTGCAAACTCAATCATCACCATGTTTTGAATTTTGTGTCTAATAGTCCTATTACACCCATTCTATAAATTTGTGTTTTAAGAAGCTAATTTGAGTTTTTAATCACATTGGCACATGGTTTTAAAAATATGATTGAATCAATCTAACTCAGCCAAGTTAGTCATTTATACTTAGTTACTCAATAATTTTTTCCAAGTTAATCAGTAAGCTCTACTCATTATAGCACAACAATTTTATATTTGTAAATTTATTCAGAGAGAGAGAGAGAAACAGACAGAAGAAAAAGGTAAGGTCATTATGGCTTGCCTTCAGTGGATCAAATTAAATTGATAATTGCCAAGTTCCTTGTAACTTCTCATAGTATAAACCTAAACATACAATTTTATTCTAAACTTTCCCATTCAAATTAAAGAAAAATTCTCATATAATTATAGTTTTAATTGATACATACATAGTTGGATGTATTTGCACACACACAGAGATATGCATACATATTCCTTGACAGATAAAATGTCAAAAGTTCTGGATTCTCCTTCTCATGTTGATTTGTACAAGGCATAATAGCAGTATATTGTCATTAAATATACGGAGTGTGAGAGATCAGAGGGTCATGAAGAGGTTTTTTTACATTTTTACAAACTGACTTATTTTCATTATGAAGGAATAGTTGTTGCTCATTTGACTATTGTGCAACAAAATGTTATTTCAGGTCACATGCTTTTGAAAGCCAGATAATATTGTTTTAATTATTTCTTACAGAGATTATAGACCAACTAAAATGTTTTTCTAAAAGTGCTATATAAAGGCCGGGCATGGTGGCTCATGCCTGTAATCCTAGCACTCTGGGAGGCTGAGGTGGGTGGATTGCTTGAGCTCAGAAGTTCAAGACCAGCCTGAGCAAGAGGTAGACTCCATCTCTACTAAAAATAGAAAAAACAAGCTGGCCATTGTTGAAGATACCTGTAATCCCAGCTACTTGGGAGGCAGAGGCAAAAGGATTGCTGAGCTCAAGAGTTTGAAGTTGCTGTGAGCTGTGACACCATGGCACTCTACCCAATGTGATACTCTACTCAAAACAATGACAAAATAAATAAATAAAAATATATGTTCACATTGCCTTCCATTTGAGAACTTACTTGCTACTAAAATTTCAGTTTTTAATATCTTTCTGCAGGCTTGCCCTGAGGATTAGTTGATTAAAGTATCTGTGCTGTAAACATCTTACTGCAGTTGGAGTATAATAATTGATTAAAATAAAATAGAGTTTCACAAAGTAGTATTTGGTACTTGGCCAGTTTTGATACAGTTTCAGAATAGAAAGAAAATGAGTGTGTTTGCCAGAGTAAAATCTGCTGTCTCAGTGTAGGAGAAGAGAGCTATATAGACAGATATCAATTTGAGTCAAGGAATTTGAACTTGTACAGAAAGAAATCTTTTTGAAAGAAAAATTATCATCCAGGGATTTTTTTCCCCTTTAAGGCAGTAATACATTTGGTATCTTGTCTTTGCAGAGACAGGAAAAGGGAATGAATCATAGTTTTACACTATGTTTATGGAGTTTGTATAATTTAACTATTATTTTTAGGTTGAGACTTTTCACCAAAAGAAGTTGTTTCATGGCAATTATAATTTCTCACTGGTAAATATTTTATCCTTTGTTTTTATGCGCTAAATGTTGATTAGCCCTGGGTGTGATTATTCTTTCCCTTACAGTCTTATACACCTTAAAACAGTGTTTTAAAAATGAGACTTTGCCCTCCTCCCTCCACTCCTGTAATTCTTCATTTATTTCGGGGAGTTCACAGAATCCATCGCATGGTTCTTGGTTCAGGATAGGTGATTCTTAGAATGAATTTACATGGAATTTTACAAAACTGGAATTCAGAGCTTCTTTATTAAATATTTTTTATAGGCTTAAAGTTTTGAATCAAGCAATCAGACATAGATGTTTCAAGAAAATTTTTGGGCCCATGTTTTCCCCTGACGTTCACTTTATCTTGTTTCTTGAGTATACGGGATTGGAATCATAGTATCCCATAGCTTGTAGATGAATTTTTCTTGTTTATTGTAGGCCATTGGAGAAAAATGTTTATCATAAAATTGCTACCGAATAGCTCTTTTCTCATTAAAATATCAAAATATTTTTCCATTATTGGTTCTGTTTTCTTATGTCATTTCTACTTAATGAAAACCTCTCTAAGCCTTCTGGAACTTCTGAGTATATCTATGTTTAGCTTCTGTTCAATTTGGGAAGAGTCTGCTGTAATGTGTAGGTATGGATTACTGGGTCATGCCAAGGTTTTCCCTGATATTTTATAGTGCTGAATCTCAGATAGACCCCTTTGGAGCAGGTTTAAATGCTAGCATGACTGGAATTGTATTGATAACTGAATGAGTGGAAGATAACTCACATGGCCTGCTCACTGTGGTTCATTCCTGTTTTGTCAAATAATAGGATAGGATAGAATAAAAGGTTACCATGTGACTCCTTGGCTCTAGGAACGAAAGATTCTTTTTTGAGAGAGATTCACATGCCCTCTCCCCCATTAACAAATGGGGGTCATAGTCAGAGCTGATGGAAGTGAAGGATAAGTAGGTCATACCCCAGTGAAGAGTTTAGGGGTGAGCAGCTTTAGTAGCTCCAGGAAACAGGGCAAATCCAAAGCTCACATTCATCTGGGGTCAAGACCTAAGCATATCTGACTTAGATTAGTTCAGCACAAGTTATTAAGGGTCTGTTATATGGTAGGCACTGTCAGTGTATGCTAGCTTTGTAATCCTACATATTACATCGAGTCTTAAAGTTAGTTTAGGAGATAAGTAATTTAACTTTTATTTCCCACCTTTGTGTGCAGTGATTTAAGGAAATTTTTTTTTTTTTTTTTTTTTTTTTGCTGTTTTTTTTTTTATTTATTTATTTTTTTATTTTTTTTATTTATTTTTTATTTTTTTATTGTGGAGAAGGGGCAGGGAAAGAAGGCGGGGGAAGAGGTGAGTGACAGGGTCGGGCCAGTGGCATGGTACCACATTGGCTGTATCTAGGTAGAGGCAGTTTC
>CAUYPK010066960.1:0-18806 GCA_963574355.1 Loris lydekkerianus | reverse complement strand
CCTTCTGGAAGGATGTTTGGAGAATACTTAGAGATCTAAAAATAGACCTGCCATTCGATCCTGTAATTCCTCTACTATGTTTATACCCAGAAGACCAAAAGTCACAATATAACAAAGACATCTGTACCAGAATGTTTATTGCAGCCCAATTCATGATTGCTAAGTCATGGAAGAAGCCCAAGTGCCCATCGACCCACGAATGGACTAGCAAATTGTGGTACATGCATACCATGGAATATTATGCAGCCTTAAAGAAAGATGGAGACTTTACCTCTTTCATGTTTACATGGATGGAACTGGAACATACTCTTCTTAGCAAAGTATCTCAGGAATGGAAGAAAAAGTATCCAATGTACTCAGCCCTACTATGAAGCTGTGAATTATAGCTTTCACATGAAGGCTGTAGCCCAACAATAGCAAAAGACTGCGGAAAGGGCCAAGGAAGAAGAAGGGAGGAGGGAGGATAATGGGTGGGGCCACATCTATGGTGCATCTTAGAATGGGTACAGGCGAAACTTTCTAAATGCAGAATACAAATGCCTACATACAGTAACGAAGAAAATGCCATCAAGGCTACGCTGAACAGTTTGATGAGAATACTTCAGATTGTATATGAAAGCAGCACATTGTACCCCTTGATTGCACTAATGTACACAGCTATGATTGAACAATAAAAATAAATAAATTTTAAAAAAAAAAATTTTTTTTTTTTTTTTTTTTCAGGCTCAGAGCCGATAGCTCAGCAGCTAAGGCGCCAGCCACATACACCAGAGCTGGCGGGTTTGAACCCAGCCCAGGCCTGCCAAATAACAATGATAATTACAACAAAAAAATAGCCAGGCATTATGATGGACGCCTGTATTCCCAGCTACTTGGGAGGCAGAGGCAAGAGAATTGCTTAAGCTCAACAGTTGGAAGTTGCTCTGAACTGGGAGGCCACGGCACTCTACCGAGGGCAACATAATAAAACTGTCTCAAAAAAAAAAAAAAAAAAAAAAAAAATTTTCCTGTGATTTATATGAAAGTCAAGTGGCACTAGTTTCAAGTTTTATATGCCACATGAATTGTATGTGACTCATGATGTGGTTACTAAACTTGTTTCTGAGAATTGAGTCTTTTGTCTTTCACAAATATTTAGTTGTATTTAGAGTGAATCTTGGGTGTTCCTGGATATGTGACCACCTCTGAATTATACTATCTAAGCATGTGCAACAATGCCATGTCACCTCAATGCCCGGCCAACATTCAAGGTGAAGTTAGAAGTTAGGGTAATTGAAGAATACAACCTGGCATCCATGGAGTGCCTAGGTGGCCCAACTGGAGCAAGGCGATAGGAGCAATGGTGGAGATTGACAGTGAAAAAAATGAACAAAGGTTTTACAGCTTTAAGAGACTCTGGGTTCAGAGCTTGCATGAGTTATATATAACCCACAGGGCAGTTAACATGTTAAAATGATCCAGAGGCTGATGACTAGTAACTAAAGCATATGCTGTGAAACAGACTAGCATTGGGGTTAGTGTCAGAAGTTTAAATACAAGATCAGTAGATTGAGAAGCTAAGTTATAGTATGATAATGTTTACCCTGAGCAGCTTGGGACATAGTTTTTCTATAAGAGTTGTTCTAAATTTTGTTACATATAAACAAAAGGACAGAGGTAGAATGCCTCCTGTTTAGAAGCACCAGCATGAAGTGTGGTTTATCATTTTCTTTTGTCTGGGTCACTTCTAGCTTTGTCCATTGTACATGTAGCTCATAGTTCACTTTATATCTGGAGAACTGTCAACACATTTGACATGTTGGCAGAGTTTCTTTTTGTTTTTTTAAGTAATTGATTTTTTGAGACAGAGTTTTACTTTGTGGCCCTTGGTAGAGTACTATGGCATCACAGCTCACAACAACCTCAAACTCTTGGGTTTAAGTGATTCTCTTGTGTCAGCTTCCCAACTAGCTGGGACTACAGGTCCCCGCCACAATGGCTAGCTTTTTTTTCTTTTTTTTAAAGACATGAGGTCTCACTCTGGCTTAGGCTGGTCTCAAACTCCTGAGCTCAGGGCAATCTACTCACCTCAGCCTACCAGAGTGCAAGTATTTTTTTTTTTTGAGACAGAGCCTCAAGCTGTTGCCCTGGGTAGAGTGCTGTGGCATCACAGCTCACAGCAACCTCCAACTCCTGTTCTCAAATGATTCTTTTGCCTCTGCCTCCCAAGTAACTGGGACTACAGGTGTCTGCCATAACACCTGGCCATTTTTTGGTTGCAGCCATCTTGTTGTTTGGCGGGCCTGGGCTGGATTCGAACCCTCCAGCTCAGGTGTATGTGTCTGGCACCTTAGCTCTTGAGCCACAGGCACTGAGCCCAGAGTGCAAGTATTACGAGTGCAAGTATTACAGGCGTGGGGCACCACACCTGGCCGTGACAGAGTTTCTTATTCTTCTTCTGTTTGTGTTCTTTTCGAGAAATGTTAAAAGGCTATTTTCATTTTGTACTTAAGATAAGAACTTTAGATAGTTGTATATGCTTCTTATTTAAATAGTTTAAACGTATGCTTGTTTATTATCCTTCCACTTTAAAACAGAATCTTTGGCTTGGCGCCCGTAGCTCAGTGAGTAGGGTGCTGGCCACATCCACTGAGGCTGGTGGGTTCCAGCCTAGGCTGGGCTTGCTAAAACAACAATGAAACAAAAAATAGCCAGGCATTGTGGTGGGCGCCAGTAGTCCCAGCTACTCCAGAGGCTGAGGCAAGAGAATCGCTTAAGCCCAAGAGTTAGAGGTTGCTTTGAGCTGTGACGCAACAGTACTCTACTGAGGGTGACATAGTGAGACCCTGTCTCAAAAAACAAACAAAATCCCATAATCTTCATGAGAGCATTACTAGGTTTTATTCACTGATCAAACCCCTGTGGTTAATCTGCTGCTCAGAAAATATTTGTTAATAAAGAATACAGATCCTGTTTTGACTCTGTTGTGATTTGGGGGATTAAGGAGGTATTATGGAAAGGGTGAAAGATACTTTTTAAAAAATGCAAGAAATTATCCCACAAGAAGAAATAATATCAGCACCCTGAGTTGAAATCTTCTGTAGGGGATTTAGCCGTGTGTTATAAGGTAAACATGTATATTGACCATTTTCCTGTACTTCATATAGATTTATATTTCCTGATATACAGTCTTTCAGCAGATAGAACACAGAGTTGGATCTGCTCTGGAAAATCCTCCTAATAGTGTTGTTTAAGGCTCTCCCTTTTTTTCATGTATTTTCTTCTAGTTTTTCACATGAAAACGAGAATTTTTTTTTTTTTTTGAGTCTTACTGTGTTGCCCTTGGTAGAGTGCTGTAGTGTCACGGCTCACAGCAATCTCAAACTCTTGGACTTAAGCAATTCTCTTGTCTCTGCCTCCCAAGTAGCTGGGACTACAGGCACCCGCCACAATGCCCAGCTATTTCTTGTTGCATTTGTTATTGTGTAGCTCGCCTGGGCCGGGTTTGAACCCACCAGCCTCGGTGAATGTGGCTGGCACCAAAACCACTGCTATGGCACCATAGAGCCTGTAGTTGTCATTCTTGTTTAGCAGGCCTGGGCTGAGTTTGAACCCCTGTGGACTATGGCTTATGTAGCACTTGGCAACAGCTCCAGCAGGGGCATTGTTAGTGACCTGTTACCTTTGTCTTATCCTAGACTCCTGGATTACCATAGATTTCTGCTTTTGTGCAGGGATTGTTTCCTCACTGTATATAATACATGCCTGCCACAATAGCAGCAATGATGTTACAGCTCAGTTAAAATGTTGCTTTCTAAATATGAGCTAATTTAACCTTTGTGTGTCTTAAATATGAAAAGCCACTCATTTTTATTGGGGGCTAAAGTTTGATAATTCTTGTGTAATCTGCATGTGAAAATGAGTAGACCAAAAAGGATTAGTGACTTCTATCCCAGTGGATCTTTTCTGACTTGAAGCTTCTATTTTTAGTCTTAATGCTTCTGTGTGACCTTTGGATCTATAGCTTTTTGCCAAAGAGAAAAAGAATGTTGGGTGTGGTCATCTCCCTAAAATGTTGGTTGGATACTGTGTGTTTAGAAGTCCAAGAGCTCTGTATTTTAGTCATCTTTTCTGGACACTGTTGAGAAAGTAAGTCAGCAGGGCTCCTTGAATGTCTACGCAAGGTATTGAAGCTAGAGGGGGTTAAATGATGGCACCTTTCAGGAGAGCCAACATTCTTGGGTGGGAGGTAATAGATAAAGAGCTGGTAGAGGGTCTGGACACAGTGGCTTACACCTGTAATCCTAAGACTTTGTGAGTTCAAGGTGAGAAGTTCGCTTGAGCCCAGGAGTTGGAGGTGCCAGTGAACTGGAATGAGGGTACTGCATTCTAGCTTAGGCAACAGAACGAGACCCTGTCTCAAATTTTATTTTTTTTTTTTATTTTATGGAGTTTTCTCTTTTTAATATTTGGTTAAACAAAATGCATCTTTTGTAAACAAACCCAGCACATGGCCAACAACAACAAAGAAAAAACCCAAGAAAAACAAAAAGCCTAGGGTTCTCTCTTCTTAGGTATCAGAGTTAGGTGTGCTCCTTTCCTAAAGGAAACCCTAACCCTAACCTTGGGCATTAGCATGGGTCCTTGCTCCTAAGCACTGGAATTGGATATGAACTAAGAAACCATCCCTGAAATATTTAAGCATCTTTTCGTATTCCATTGGCTTGGGCACTTCTTTTGAAGTGCTATTTGCATAGGACCAAGTAGATATGTGGAGAGGAGTTTCCTCCCCTTCCCAGGAAATGTCTTGGTACCAGAGACCCAAGGTCCTGCTGTGCCAATCAGCAAGGTAGGCTGTAAGTTTTGGCAAGTGGTATTTGGAATGTCACTGTGCAGGGGTAAAGGGCTCCCTGTAGTGCCAAACAGATCTGGTATAGAAAAATGGTGCCAAGACTTGGACCATTTGCTGAGAGAGGATAATGCAGTACCTACTTGGTGGCTTCTGTTACTCAGCATAAAAAATGGCCTTGCTGGATTGAAGATACATGTGCAAAAAAGTGCTGGTGTAAACATGCACTCCAACACAGTGGGGAGAAAGCCTCAGCTTCTCCCTGTTAAGCTTGCTCACCATCAACATGCAAACCCCAGGCTGGCTTTGCTGCTGGAGATGTCTGTCCAGTGGGTCAGCTCTTAGACCTGCCAAGAAAACTGACCTCTAAGGGCTAGAAGGTCATCCCTGGCTGCCCACCTATCTCAAGGCAACCACAACCAAAACCTTTTGGGTGACACACATGTGGTATGATAGTTAAATCCCCTCTTTCTCTTCTATTCCAACATTATAGGAGAAAAGAGTCCTACAACTATTTCAATAGGTAGGGGGCAGGTCAGTCCTCAGCATTTTTGTAAAGGAAGCTATGTGAAGATGAAAAGCCAGATCCTGTAACAATGGACGTAACTACCCAATTTAAGAGCTCTGCTTGTCACTGTAGTGACTCAGATGCCGAGCCTATGATGTCTTACTAATTCTGGCTGCACGTAAAGTCTGAGAAGTTTATCTTCACAATACTTTCCTTACTCAACTCTATCCCAAATTGGTGGAGTTTCATTTCGAAGGTGGATTTGAGTCAACTGGAAAAACTGCTCTTTTTTCTCAGAACCACCCAAATCAATGTAGTAAAATGGTAGAGACAAAACTGAAGTGGGCCATCCCAGACCTGTCCCAGCTTGTTGTTAGCCATATCCTCTTAGGTATCCATTTCACCTCTATCACACTAGAATGTTGTGGGATTCAACCACATGGCTTGGAATATAAGAGAAATTTTTATTATAAAACTCCCAGGTGCCTATAGCTCAGTGGGTAGGGCCCCGGCCGCATACACCCAGGCAGGCGGGTTTGAGCCCAGCCCAAGCCAGATAAACAACAAAGACAACTGCAACTAAAAAATAGCTAGGTGTTGTGACAGGCACCTGTAGTCCCAGCTACTTGGGAGGCTGAGGCAAGAGAATCACTTAAGCCCAAGAGTTTGAGGTTGCTGTGACCTATAACGCCATGGCACTCTACCGAGGGCGACATAATGCCCTCTGTCTCAAAAACAAAACAAAATGGGCGGCGCCTGTGGCTCAATGAGTAGGGTGCCGGCCCCATATACTGAGGGTAGGGGGTTCAAACCCACCCCGGCCAAACTGCAGCAAAAAAATAGCCAGGCGTTGTGGTGAGTGCCTGTAGTCCCAGCTGCTCGGGAGGCTGAGGCAAGAGAATCGCGTAAGCCCAGGAGTTGGAGGTTGCTGTGAGTCGTTAGACTCTGTCTCTACAAACAAAAACAAAACCTCCCAAGTTGGCATAAACTTCTATAAAACTGGAGGGTTTTTTTTTTTTTTTCTTTTGAGACAGTCTCAAGGTGTCACCTTGGGTAGAGTGTAATAGCGTCACAGCTCATAGCAACCGCAAACTTTTGGGCTCAAGCGATTCTCTTACCTCAGCCTCCCAGGTAGCTGGGATTACAGGTGCCAGCCACAATGCCTAGCTGTTTTTTTGTTGTTGCAGTTGTCGTTATTGCTTTAGCTGGCCTGGGCCAGGTTCAAACCCGCCAGCCTCCGTGTATGTGGCCGGTGCCCTACCCACTGAGCTATGGCACTGCCCAAAACTGGAGGTTTTAAAGATAGTTTCCTGAGAGACTCCCCCCCCCCCTGTTTTTTTTGCGGCAGAGTTTTACTTAGTCACCCTCAGTATGACTGAGAGTGCCACCCTGAGAGCTGTGGCATCATAGCTCAGAGCAACCTCCAACTCTTGGGCTTAAGTGATTCTCTTGCCTCAGCTTCCCACGTAGCTGGGACTACAGGTGTCTACCACAACACCAGGCTGTTTTTAGAGATGGGGGTCTTGCTCTTGCTCAGGCTGGTCTTGAACCTGTGAGCTCAAGGCAACCCACCCAAGCTTGGCCTCCCACAGTGCTAGGATTATTGGTGTGAGCCACTTCGCCTGGCCCTGACCCCTCCCCCCCTTTTTTGAGACAGAGTCTTACTTTGTTGCCCTGGGTAGAGTGCCATGGTGTCATAGCTCACAGGAACCTCATACTCCTGGGCTCAAGCTGTTGTCTTGCCTCAGCCTCCCTAGTAACTGGGATTCCAGGCGCCCATCACAAGTGTTCCCCGAATTCTTATGCGTGGTCAGTATCGCAGAGTGTAGAACCTGCTTTTTGAAATTGTATATTAATCAGACTGCAACCTCTGGTGGCAAGCAGCAAAGTTCTTTATTTCTTTCCAGCTTATGTAGCTGGTGCTGCATGTACACAGTGTTAATCATACAACTACATTGTAACAATAGGTTAATTCTTCTCTAGTATCTGGTAGTCTACTAATTAACTGATACACATTCTTCTATGTTTTTTACCCTACCCAAAATAACTTTCTTTGAAAAACATGCCCTCAGCCGTTTACTCACATAAAGATAAGGTCACAGAGCATAGCTGGGGGAGAAGGCTGCTTGAATGCCTGCTTTTTAGGCCCAAAATCAGCTGGAGACTGTAAATTACTTAAAAAGAACACAGCCTGGACATTTCTAAGATATACTGTTGACTTGTATGCAAGTCCCCAGCCTCCAAGGCCAGCCATGAGTTATGGGAATTTTACCTCCTGCATACTCTGGCTATAGGTCTTTTTATGGAGTTCTATCCTGGTCTCTCCTAGACTGTGTCAAACAAGATTGTTTACTAGCTCATTCTCAGAATGGCAGAGCCAATGACATTTCACCTATACACAAGGCCCAGCTATTTTTTTTTTTTAATTTATTTATTTTTATTGTTAAGTCATAGCTTTGTACATTAGTGCAATCAAGGAAGGCCCAGCTATTTTTATAGACAAGATCTCACTCTTGCTCAGGGTGGTCTCAAACTGGTGAGCTCAGGCAATTTATCCTTTTTTTTTTTAAAGACAGAGTCTCACTCTGTTGCCCCTGGCTAGAGTGCCATGGTGTCAGCCTTGCTTGTAGCAACATTGACCTCCTGGGTTCAAGTGATCCTCCTTCCTTCCTGAGCCTCCCAAGTAGCTGGAACTATAGGGGCCTACCACAAAGCCCAGATAATTTTTCTATTTTTAGTAGAGATGGAGTCTCACTCTTATTCAGGGTGGTCTTAAACTCCCGAGCTTAAGAGTAGTGGAATTACAGGTGTGAGTCACACCTGGCCTCTGAGAGACCCTTATTCTGGATCCTTTAAGCCAGTCATGTGGGCTTTGTGTGCACTGTCCTCAGACCCTCTGGTGGAGGGAGCATCTCCAGGTGAGTCTGGAGCAGCAGTGACACTCCAGCAGAATCTGTGTTAAGTCTTTATAGAAAGGAAAAATAAGCTTGGGCATCCCCCCTCCCCCCACTAAACACCTCGTGATCATTGACCTTAGAGAGTACAGAGCTCCTGTTTTCCTTTTCCAAGAACAAAACACTGGGCAGTTCTTATAAAGTTCACACATTTGTCCTATGCGCTGTCAAATCTGAAGGGAAAAAACCTGGTGACATGTTTGGGGGAAGTAGCAAGGACAGACCACAGCATAGGCCACAGCATGTCACAGGACTAAAGGAGGTTGGGCAGAACCATGTTATATATCGGTCCTCCAACTCTGATCATAATTCTGTTCTTGCGAATGATATTTTAGAAATTTCCTGAGCTCACTCTCCTCTCCAGTCCACTCAGGCATCTTGTGTTTGGAGTTGAGGTTATAGTAGGCCCCTACTGCTTCTCAAACATAGATCCACTGCTACCTTTTGAGAGGTAACTTCAGTGTACCCCAACATAGGCAGTAGGACAGATTCATGATGAAGCCCATGACATTAGTGAGAGCAATGACACTGACATTACTATGTTTGTCCCACCTAGCAGCTTCATAGCCTTTGGTTTGAAGTGCTGCCATATGACATTCACATTGTGGTTTCCAGTTCCCAGCATGCTCTTCTTATGAGTGTCATCATGGTGTTTGGAGACAACCTTTCTAGAAAATCCTTTGAAACATTTCCCAGGTGAAGGCATTGTTATCTTAGAAGACATTATTGAGGGTATAGAGCTCTCTGCACTGTTTCTCATGGTAGATTTGTGGGGATGCTGCCTGGGGCAGCTCCAGTGATTCAGATTTGGCCTTATCTCCTTCATGTGGCATGCAACTCATGTTTTTCATTTTAGGTTCCAGAGAGGTCTAAAAAATCACTTTATTCTTCCCTCTTGAAGAAGAATGGGAGCTTCTCAGTTTTTCCAAAACTCCTAAGGTTCACTTTATTCTTTGGTGTCCATAAGTTATATTTTGTTACTGGGAGAAAGGGGTGGAATCAAACGGGGAAAGAATCCACCTCTTCTCTCTTCTCAATAGAAAAATAACCTTCAGCTTTATTTACTGGTATTTCACGACCACTAAGTGTAGAATTTTTTTTTAAATTACAAAATGTAAGACCTTGTTTCCCTTTCTTCACCCTCTTATTCCCACTTTCAAAAAACCCCCTATTTTCCTGTAGTATTTTCTTTTTGAGACAGAGCCTCAAGCTGATCCCCTGGGTAGAGTGCTGTGGCATCACAGCTCACAACAACCTCCAACTCCTAGGCTTAAGTAAGTCTTCTGCCTCCCAAGGAGCTGGGACCACAGGCGCCTACCACAACACCTGGCTATTTTTTGGTTGCAGCCATCATTGTTGTTTGGCGGGCCTGGGCTGGATTCAAACCTGCCAGCTCAGGTCTACATGGCTGGTGCCCTAGCCACTTGATCCACAGACACCAAACCGTTTCTTTCTGGATTTTGTTGTTGTTGTTTGGAGACAAACTTTCACTATTTCACCCTGGGTAGAGTGCCATTGTGCAACCTCAAACTCTTGGCCTTAAGTGATTCTCTTGCCTCAGCCTCCCAAGTAGCTGAGACTACAGGTGCCTACCACAACACCCAGCTATTTTTTTGTTGTAATTGCCATTGTTGTTTAGTAGGCCTGGGCTGGGTTTGAACCCACCAGCCCCAGTGTTTGTGGCCAGTGCCCTAACCACTGAGCAACAGGTTCTGAGCCATTCCTGCTGTATTTTCTTCTTTGCAAATACCAATCAGGCTTCAGGGGTTCCAAATTTGGTCACGTTGCTCCTTTTCCTCCATTCCTTTCTAACCATGATGCCACAGACTTAGGAGACAAGGCCTAGGATGGTGGATAAAATACATGATGATGGATAAAACAACCTTTGCTGCAAACATCTGGCAGGGATTGGCCAATGTGTGATTGCTGGTTGTGTCAAAGCTTTGGAAGCAGCCCTCCCTCCCCTTGGTTGTGGTGCCCTCCACCCTCCATCCTGCAGTCATCAGCTCACCATGGCCTTAGCCCCCTGCACTGCTGGACAGCTCACTGATACGCTGCCTTACTGTAGCTGGATACCACCTGGAGCTGAGGGTTGCCACCCAGGCCACATACAGGTGGGCACATACACCACCCTTTTTCAAATTGGAAAAAAAAAAATAGTAGAAATAGTCTTTTTTCAGTGTTGATACCTAGGAATATCTAGCTGCTGGTCTTGGGGATGCCTTGGGAACACTGTGCAGCCTTTATAGTAGGTTAAACAGTGTGGCCTGTGCAGTATCTTAGCCTTAGTCTGCTATCTTGGCTATTCCCTGTTTTTTTTGAGAAAGTCTCAGTTATCACCCTCACTAGAGTGCAGTGGCGTCATAGCTCGCAGCAACCTCAAACCCTTGGGCAAGCGATCCTCTTGCCTTAGCTTCCCAAGTAGCTAAGGGCTACAGGTGCCCACCACAGCACCCAGCTATTTTCTAGAGACTGGGTCTTGCTCTTGCTCAGGCTGGTCTTGAACTCATGAACTTAAGTAATTCACCCAATCTTGGCTTCCCATATTGCTAGGATTACAGGTGTGAGACTCTGTGCCTTGCCCTCTTTTGGCTATTCCTTACCACCTCTCATCATCAGCTCTTTAAGAAAAAGAAATGGTTGGGAGGCTGAGGCAAGAGAATCGCTGAAGCCCAAGAGTTGGAGGTTGCTATGACCTGTGATGCAACAGCACTCTTCCAAGGGGGACATAGTAAGACTCTGGCTAAAAAAAAAAAGAAAGAAAAAGAAAAGAAAGGAAAGAAAAGAAAGAGAGAGAGAGAGAGAAATGGTTTCATTATGTTATCCAATAAACAATACAAATTAATCACCCTATTTTCTTCCCAGCTTCACTCAGACAGTGAAGCATGCTTATATATTGAATTTAGAGTCCACTTTTTCCAGAATAAAACAGCCAGGGAACTAGAACAGTAGTCATCTCAGAATATAAAAGAATGTTATACAAATGATACATTTCTATATGGTAGGTATACATTTCTATAGGGTAAAAGAAAATGACCCTAACTGGTATTGGAGAGAGCTTATTTCTTATCTAGGACTAAAAACATTTGCCCTGGATATCTCATAATTATTTTAGGGACAAGTGAGACAATTGGTAGACAAGAATAAGCCATATCTTGTTTCTTTATCTATTCTACTTTATGAGTATTTTGATTTCCTTGTGATTGGAACCAACTGGGAAAAGATGAAAAAAATAAAATAGAAGTTATAGAAACCTGAATTCTGAGGATTGTCAGTGGAGGAATTTGCTGAGTGTCTTATCTGCCTAGCAGATTTAGTCTGTGTAATAAACCCTTCTCACAAGGATAGAAAATATTTTTAGTTCATTTGTTTATTTACAGTACTTAATTGCTTACTTATTTGTTTGTTTATGGTTTTGCCTCTGTTTTTGCAAAATTAATGGAACCTGAGAATGGGAGAGTCTAATGGATCCTAGTAGGCAGTCTGTTCTTCCTGAATCTTCCTGGGTCTGAGTTAGTGGCATATTTCCAAGACTGCAGATAACCAGTTTTCTTTGATCATAACAGGAGGCATTTTCTAAAACTGGGGGATCTTACTTTAGAATACATGTAAGAGGCTTGGCGCCTGTGGCTCAAGTGGCTAAGGCACCAGCCACATACACCTGAGCTGGTGGGTTCGAATCCAGCCCAGGCCACCAAACAATGACGGCTGCAACCAAAAAAAAAAAAAAAAATAGCCAGGCATTATGGCAGGCGCCTGTATTCCCAGCTGCTTGGGAGGTGGAGGCAGGAGAATTGCTTGAGCCCAGGAGTTGGAGGTTGCTGTGAGCTATGATGCCATGGCACTCTACCCAGGGTGACAACTTGAGGCTCTGTCTCAAAAAAGAAAAAATACATCTAAGAGTGTCAGGGAGTGATAGTGGAGTGGATGAAATATATTCTCAGCTCCAGATACCTTTAAAATAAATAAGTTCTCTATGTCAGGGTCTGGCCTTAAGTGTATTGTGTTCCTGGAGCTGAGTTCATAAAACTCTAACTTCCTTTTTTTTTTTTTTTTTTTTTTTTTTTTGAGATAGTCTCACTTGGTCACCCTGGGTAAAGAGTTGTGGCGTCATAGCTCACAATAACCTCAAACTCTTGGGCTTAAGCGATTCTCTTGCTTCAGCCTCTGGAGTAGCTGGGACTACAGGCACGCATCACAACACCTGGCCGTTTTTAGAGACAGGGTCTCGTTCTTAGTCAGTTTGATCTTGAACCTGTGAGCTCAGGCAATTCACCACCACCACCCACCCACCCCCACCCCCGGTCTCCCAGAGTGCTGGGATTACAGGTGTGAGCCACCCGACTGGCAATTAAAATAGCCCTAACTTCTACCCTGGGACTTCCACCCCAGCTCCTACCCTGGTAGGTGGGGCTCAGTGAAACATACGTCAGCCATTTTGCGTCATAAAGCACAATTAAGGTTTTGACTCCATTCTGAGATGCTGGTATCGAATAAGATGAACATAGTTTATAGTTTGTTGTTGAGGAACATTTTTAAAAAAGTTTTTGTTGTGCTTTCATTTGGCCAAGGAAAGGTATCTCAAAAGGGGTAGGGGACAGTGTTACTATGCCCTTTAACCATGAAGTGGAAGTCTTGTTTTCAGTGGAGATCCCATGGTGACCTTATTTCCTGGATGACCAAAGGACAGCTCAGATTCTGTTCAGTAAAAAGCCAGTCAAAGCAGAGAGAATGAAGAAGAACAATAGGAAGAGCTACAAAGCTACCATAGGGTATTCTCTGTGTGTCCCTCAGGATTTCTGGCCTCTGCTTTCTTCCTTCATTCCTCTCTTCCTTTCCTCTTTCTGTCTCATTTTAGCTTTGGTTTGGGAATAGTGCATTTTACAAAATATTTCCACCATAACATATCCTTGACTATAAAGAATGAGCCTGCTTTACAAATGATTTTTATTAAAAAAAAAAAAGGACCCTTTTATTCTAAGAGAAATGACACACACCTGTTTTAAATCTGTTCCTGTTCCTCTTGCTTTCTCTTTTTGCAGGTCTATTGATCTGTCATGGTTCTCAAAACTCCTAGTAGTGGCCATTCACGAACAGCCCTCTTTATCTTAAGCACAGTACCTGAAGTAATGGTAGGTGCTTTAAGAACAGAAAGGCCACCTTGAGCAGCCCAGTTTAGGTGATTGGCAGTGCTATCATGAAGCAAGGCCTCTATGGTGGTCTCCGTAAAAATTCACTATGGGTCCATTACCTGGGAATTCCTGTAGTCTTTTTACCTTGTACATCTTTTCATCAGAAGTTTCCTCTTTGGCATGGCAAATATTATGAATTGACTAGCTCTCTGTCAATATGTATGTGTTGCTAACTAGCTTTGTAATCTTGGATAGGCTATTCCATGTACCTCAGCCATACATTCCCATATGTAAAGATTATACATACACCCTACTTTTGAGAATCTAGTGAGATGATGTTTGTGAAGAATACTTTCATAAACTATATATGAGTTTTTGAATAAAGATTATTATTGCTGGCTGGGCGTGGTGACTCACATTTTGATTTTCCAAATCAAAAAGAGGCCTAGAATGGGCTCAGTGGCTCACACCTGTAATCCTAGCACTCTGGGAGGCTGAGACAGGTTTACTGCCTGAGCTCAGGAGTTCAAAACCAGCCTGAGCAAGACCAAGACCCTGTTTCTACTAAAAATGGAAAAACTAGATGGTGAGGCGGAGGCAGGAGGATCGCTTGAGCCCAAGAGTTTGAGGTTGCTGTGAGCTATGGTGCCACGGCACTGTACCGAGGGTGACCATGTAAGACTCTGTCTCAAAAAAAAAAAAAAAAAAAAAAAAAATTATTATTGTTGGTAAACAGTACCACTTCTCAGCAACTAAAAACCATTGTTTGGAAGATTCTTCCATCCTGTGTTTGGAAGAAACACAAATCAACAATGAGTGATTACTGATTTTTCAGTGTGAGTTGTATTCATAAGGCTCACATACTTTCCTCCTGCCTCTTGATCCTTTCTGTTTTCATAGAAAGATCTACACGTCATGCAGCATTTGTTTTCTCAGTACTACAAATAGCTGTGACTGAGCTTGTGTTGAAGATCTTTAACAAAGATTCAAAACTGATGGCCAGAAATGTTCTTCCTGTTCCATTTTCTCTTTTACCTTCCACTAACTTAAAAATCTATGCTGAATTCAACAGCCTGTAAACTCTTTGCTCCTCTGTAGCATCCTTGAGGTGTAGAGGGTAAGAATTTGCTTTGCCATTTTCAGCTTCACCTAGGACCCTGTGAAATGTACTTAGGAACACCTATGTATAACTTTGATAACTGAGGACTTTGAGTTTAAGAGGAGTTTAGCAAGTGTTAATCTAACTCAATCTAACACTGGTTGTGTCTTTGGTTTTACTTTCAAATATATGGTGTCCCTTTATGAACCAGATGTAGTTAATCAGACTCATGGCTTTCATGGTACCTTTGCTTGAGTAGCTTATTAACCCAATCATTCAAATAATAAATACAAACTAATGTGGGAAGATGGTAGTTAATAGAGAATTAAGAGTGGGCATCCCCTGGAAGTGATTGCATCATCCTACCCATTCATTAATCCAACTTCCCAGTAGGTTACTTCCCTAGGAGACACTGGCAGATCTCTGCTTTGTGAAATCTAGAGAAAGGGCCTGGCAGGGATGGGGAGTGGTGCAATATCAAATCATAGATAAACCTGATTGTTCTCATTCAAGTTTTTCCTTTGACTGTTTATTCTTAATTAAAACAGTTGGCTGTAAGGAGGAGGGAAAATAAAAACAACTGGCTATCTTTCAACGATGATGTTAAAACCATTTAACACTCTTTAGCAGTGCAGCCTTTTGTCTGGCCACGTGCAGGTTAAAGAAAACAAAAAGGCTGCTTGAGTTGTAGGAGACTGTAGGCAATAAGAAATCATTGGCTTTTTAACACAAGAGGGGAAGGTTTAACATAAGAAGGGACATGTTGATGGGGCCTTCTGGCAGGGGGAGTTCCCTACTCATGACAAAAGGTCATCCCTTGCTACTGGAAAGGTATATTCTTTGTCTGGTAAGTATTAAGTACTTAGAATTTCTGAATCTACCAATGCCACCAAGTGGTAGAGTCAGAATTTGCAATTGAATGAAATTGACAGTGGTGCCTTGTTTTAGGGACAGCTGTTCAAATGGCAACTCACATGTTTTATGTATTGGATGTATAGGTATATGCTCTGACAATAATGTCTTCCTCCAGACCCACTGTGTGCTAAGCATTCCTGTCCTCTGGGGGCGGGTGGGAGTTGGCTGTATTCAGTTTTTCATTTATTCAATCTTTTATTCATTCAATAAGAGTGTATTTAGCTCTTTTTCCGTATCAGATAGTGTGCTAAGAATAAAAGTCCGACAATAGGCTGGGTGCCTATAGCTCATTGGGTGGGATGCCAGCCTTATACACAGGGGCGGGGGGGGGGGAGGAGGGAGGCTGGCAGGTTCGAGCCCAGCCAGGGCCTGCCAAACAACAATGACAACTACAACAACAACAAAAAACCCAGCCAGGCCTTGTGGCAGGTGCCTGTGGTCCCAGCTACTTGGGAGGCTGAGGCAAGAGAATCGCTTAAGCCCAAGATTTTTGAGGTTGTTGTGAGCTGTGACGCCATGGCACTCTTACCAAGGGCAACATAAGGAGACTGTCTAAAAAAAAAAAAAGTGCAACAAGATTTAGCCTGACTGCTAAGATCTAGACTAGTAATTTGACAAAGTACTGTCATAAAAGTACAGGTTCTGATAGGTAGTGACTATTCCCTAGGAAAGCTTAGTCTTTTAAGAGATTGAAACCTGTTGTGAAATGTTGAGTGGCTGTTTCATCCCTTCTAGTCTCACCTGCTGATGTGCTCTTTTTGTAGCACAAAGGGCTTGAAATAATCAACATTTATTGAGATCTTACTATATTCCATGCCAAACTCTTCACATGTATGAATATACTTAGTTTTCACAACCACCCTATGAAGTGTTATCCCTACTTTACAGATGAGGAAACTAAAGTACAAAGAAGTTTAAGGACCTTGGTGAAGGCCATGGAGTTGAGGTAGACATTAAATTTGGGAACCTGGCCCCATGTCCATGCTCTTAAATGATGTTGATACACTATCTCTGGGCTTGGAAGGGGCTCATCTTGACTAACTTCCTACATGGGTAGAGCTTGGCAAAGTGGTGCTTCCCTGATCCTCTGTGCCTGCAGAGTTTGTCTCTTTCCTGTTTGACCCCTGAGGCCAGGTTGCCTGTCCCTTATACTGACCAAGAGTAATGAGACAGGAGGGATCCCTTCTTTGCAGCCCTCAATGTAAACCTAGTTGTGCCCTTCACCAGCTGTGTGACCCCACCTCCCTGAGCACGTCTTCATCTGTAAAGTGAAGATAATGTTACTTCATGGGACCATTTAGAGGATTAATAAAATAATGTACTTAGCAGTTTCTGGCTCTAAGACTTCATGAATGTTAGCAGGGTTTCTTTTTGAGACAGAGTCTCAAACTGTCGCCCTGGGTAGAGTACCGTGGTATCACAGCTCATAGCAACCTCAAACTCTTGGGCTTAAGCGATTCTCTTGCCTCAGCCTCCCAAGTAGCTGGGACTATAGGCGCCTGCCACAACACCCAGCTATTTTTTGTTGTAGCTGTTATTGTTGTTTTAGCTGACCTGGGCTGGGTTTGAATCTGCCAGCTTCAGTGTATGTGGATGGTGCCATAACCACTGTGCTACGAGCACTGAGCTTTTTTTTCTTTTTTTTAAGACAGAGTCAAACTTTGGTGCCCTTGGTAGAGTGCTGTGGTGTCATAGCTCACAGTAACCTCAAACTCTCAGGCTCAAATGATCCTTCCCAAGAAGCTGGGACCACAAGTGCCAGCCACAACACCTGGCTATTTTTTTGTTTGTTTGTTTAAGAAACAGTCTTGCTCTGGCTCAGGCTGGTCTTGAACTCCTGAGCTTAGGCAATCCACCTGCCTTAGCCTCCCAGAGTGTGCTATGTTTATAAGCATGATCTACCTTGCCTTGCTTTTGTCATTGTTCTTTTTTTTTTTTTAATTGAGAGAATCTCAAAACGTCACCCTCGGTAGAGTGCTGTGGCATCCTAGCTCACAGCAACCTCAAACTCTTGGGCTCAAGCAATTCTCTTGCCTCAGCCTCCCTAGTAGCCGGGACTATAGGCACCCTGTCTATTTTTGTTTGTTTGTTTATTTAGCAGGCCTGAGCTGAGTTCAGACCTACTAGGCCCAGAGCATCTGGCCGGTGCCCTAACCACTAAGCTATGGGTGCCCCCAGCCTATCACTGTTCTTGTAGCCTTGAGAGCAAGTCAGGAAAACAGTTTCTCAAAGATCAGATGCTAAGACCTAGGTAGTAGGTAATAGAAAACATAATGGCAAAAAAACATGTGGTAGCTCCTGAGCTAGGTGGAGGATTTGCTGGGACTCATGAGAACTCACTACATGACCTCTGGATGAGTGACTGGACCTAGCCTGCCTGCCCAAGGACATCACCCATAGCTTTGGTTTTGAAAAGACAATAATTTTATTCTGTTTGTGAAAAGCAGAAAAGTAAAGCTTTATTTAACAGATTTATGGATTTGAGCAAGAAACTGAAGTTCATTTGCAAACAATTGTTTGAGGAGACAGGGAGGACCCCACAGGAGGGAGAATGAACACAGTGCAGGGGCTAGTTTCGGAGTCACATCCTCAGTTAGTTTGTTTTACTAGTGTGGACTAGGGTCCCTTGTCAGTCAGCAGAGAATTTTTTTCTGCTTTACTTTAGCTGTATCTACTGGCTAGTGTTGCTTAAATAAAAGTCTCTCTCTCTCTCTCTCTTTTTTTTTTTAACATTCAGGTATCTATTTTAATGCAATTTTGATCTTTATTTCAACCTAAATGCAACAATAATTTGATAAGGTACATACATACAGAACCCATAATCCTGAATTATAAAAGCTTTTCCATGGGACTGTAACTCAAATCTCATCCCTCTAAATCCTAATTCTCCATTGGTAAAATTTTAGCCAATATTTTCCTTTTCACATGGCCCTTTTTTGAGCCAATTAAACAGATTTTTGTTTCATTTTAATTTACGCTGAACGCAACATAAAAATATAATCTTTTTTTTTTTTTTTTTGAGACAGAGTCTCACTCCATCACCCTGGTTAGAGTGCCATGGCATTATCATAGCCACAGCAACCTGAAACTCTCAGGCTTAAGTGATCCTCTTGCCTCAGCCTCATGGGTCTCTAGGTGCCCAGCTAGTTTTTTGCTAATTTTAGTAGAGATGGGGTCTTGCTCTTGTTCAGGCTGTCTTGGACTCCTGAGCTCAAGCAATCCACATGCCTCTGAAAGACCCCCGAAGGGAGACCCTCACTCAAATCTCGGGACGGCGCGGCGCCCAAGGACTCACGAGAGACCACACTTGATGCAAGAACACACGAGGCTTTATTCAGGGAAAGCCAGAGCTCTGGGGCCGACACGTATC
>CAUYPK010066959.1:0-22714 GCA_963574355.1 Loris lydekkerianus | reverse complement strand
GAAAGATGTTTGGAGAACACTTAGAGATCTAAAAATAGATCTGCCATTCAATCCTATAATTCCTCTACTAGGTATATACCCAGAAGACCAAAAATCACATTATAACAAAGATATTTGTACCAGAATGTTTATTGCAGTCCAATTCATAATTGCTAAGTCATGGAAAAAGACCAAGTGCCCATCGATCCACGAATGGATTAATAAATTGTGGTATATGTACACCATGGAATATTATGCAGCCTTAAAGAAAGATGAAGACTTTATCTCTTTCATGTTTACATGGATGGAGATGGAACATATTCTTCTTAGTAAAGTATCTCAAGAATGGAAGAAAAAGTATCCAATGTACTCAGCCCTACTATGAAACTAATTTATGGCTTTCATATGAAAGCTATAACCCACTTATAACCTAAGAATATGGGGAAGGGGGAGAAGGAGGGGAAGGAGAGGGAAGGATGGGCGGAGGGAGGGTGATTGGTGGGATTACACCTGCAGTGCATCTTACAAGGATACATGTGAAACTTAGTAAATGTAGAATATAAATGTTTTAACACAATAACTAAGAAAATGCCTGGAAGGCTATGTCAACCAGTGTGATGAAATGTGTCAAACGGTGTATAAAACCAGTGTATGGTGCCCCATGATTGCATTTATGTACCCAGCTATGATTTAATAATAAAAAAAATGGCTAAAAAAGAGACATAGCTTGTGGGCGGCGCCTGCGGCTCAGTGAGTAGGGCGCCGGCCCCATATGCCGAGGGTGGCGGGTTCAAACCCAGCCCCAGTCAAACTGCAACAAAAAAATAGCCGGGTGTTGTGGCGGGCGCCTGTAGTCCCAGCTACTCGGGAGGCTGAGGCAAGAGAATCGCTTAAACCTAGCAGCTGGAGGTTGCTGTAAGCTGTGTGATACCACGGCACTCTACCAAAGGGCCATAAAGTGAGACTCTGTCTCTATAAAAAAAGAAGAAAGAAAGAAAGAAAGAAAGAAAGAAAGAAAGAAAGAAAGAAAGAAAGAAAGAAAGAAATATTATTAAAAATTATGCATATTGGTTATATGTTGAAAAGATATTTGGGATATATTGGGTTAAATAAAGGGTATTGTTAAAAAAAATTCATGTTAAAACATTTGTAATAAAAGAGGTAATATGAGTGATAGAAATACTCAGACTTAATGAGAAACTATCTAAGATGACATAAGTGCAGACATCTAACATGACCCCAGCTCAAAATCCGACTAACCCCTCCCTTCTGCTATTGGAAACAGCTCTCAAAAACCCATTAAACTAAGAAGAGACTGAGTAGCTTTTGTTTCTTCTTAGCTTGATGCAATTAATAGCTTTCACATTAACAAAAAAATATTTTTTAATTCTTCAAACATATAGCTTTTAATTAAAGCATTTAAATCACATTAAATAGCTTGTATGATATGAAGTATAGCCAGAAATATTCAGATCCAAGGCAGTTTACCAACCTACAAAATAATTATAAAGTTCTTAACTGACATGATTTACTCTTCACTTATAAATCTGAACTCAACTGTAGACATTCTTCAAAGAATAAAAATAATAGTAAAGTTGTTACGAAAGAATGCCACCTGTAAGAGGACAGTGAGGGAAGAAATGAGAGGGAAAGTTTAACTGGAAGTTTGATAGTTCTTAAAACTGTAGTGGCACTTCATATTAACAGAATATATTTTGATAAGAATCTTGGCCCTAGGCAAACAGAACCATGAAAAATCAGCTCCCTCAGTGTTCCTGTCAGAGGCCAGTGATGGAGGGATCCCTGTAAATTCTTAATCTGCCTTTTTTTTCAGGGCAGGACAATATAGCTTTGCTGAAAGGAAGGTCGAGCTGCTGAACCTCCACAGTAGGTAACCCAGAAAGCAATCAAGCTGAGCTGGCAGGGAGCAGATTCCAACTAAACTCTGTAGTGAGGTCTTTTCTCTCCCGCTGCAGGTACCATACAGAAGAGAAGATTCCTAGGACTTGTGGCTTAATTTCTCTGGCTACCGCACTAATCACACGCATCCCATAGTTATTGTCTTTCTTCCCCCAGACTGTCATTCTTCTGTCTCTCAGCTCCATCCCACAGGCAGACAGTGTCTACACAAAGGCCTGAGCTAGTTAACAGCCAACTGAGGGAATGTCATGGCTCCACTGAGCTCCCCCGTGCTTTTTTTTTTTCCTTTTTCCCGTTCATCAGACCCCTACCCACTCTACTAAAGAATATTTAATTTGCATTCTTTCCCAGCTAAAGGAAACTCAAGGGAATTGCTTCATTAAATGAGACACCTATACAAAAAAGTCTAAGAAATCTGTCAACCAAGTCTGGATTCCTACAGCAATAACCACAGATATCCTAGGTACTGCCAGGAGATCACAAGCAGATGCATCAGAGCTGCCATGCTATGCTTTAAACATTTTTACAGGTGTGTGACCTGTTACTCTTACCCTGGAATGGGTGCTAAAAAGTTTTTCACATTGATTTACGGTTCTCAATGGCCACAAGTAAGATGGTTGAGAAATATTTAGTCATGCTAGTCAAAAAGTGATAATAATATGTTTCAGTGACTATAAAATTTAATAGGAATGGGGCTTATGCATTGCACACCAAGCTCAATTTGCTTTCTTATGTGTCAAGAACATTCTTCTCAGTCTGTGTAAATATATGAAGAGGATTACAAAAGGATATTCAAAGGTTCAGACTTGGAAAGCCATACACATCTTTTGAATTGTCTTCTTAGGACCCTGGGGTAGGTGGGCTAACCATTATGCAAAAGATTGATTGGTTTTCAGACTTTAAGCATCTGGAGGCATTGTAGAGACAGTTTATGATCGCCCTGGAGGTGCAAAGCACCTCCTACCATGCTGAGGTGACCCCATTGGTAAAGTGTTAATTGGCTCTGAAGGGAGCCTCATCTGGTCAATCCAGATGGAGCTGCAGATTTATCTCCCTAGATTGAAAATGCCACAAAAATGCCAAGCCACCTTCTGAGAAGAACAGAATTGATGGTAGGCAATAACAGATTGTCAATATAATGAAAGGTTAAAGAGCAATCAAATGACTTGTATTTCCCCCATTTACCATAATGAAAATAGCAGGGGTGTTCACAGAACATAAAAGCAATTTAACGTACTCTTTTAATTGTGAAAAATATTCTAAATGTCCATGACAATCCATTCCTGGGTTGTGAGCCAAATAGTAAAGTATACTCAGTAATTATAAATAAGTCAGAAAAAACAATGTATACGAACATAGTTTAATTCACACTCGATGTTGCCTGTGTACATTAAGTCTCTAGAGCTCTCTTAGAATACTTAGGTACTTCAGGAATACTTATTAAAGTGCATTGTCTCTGTTTCCTCTAAAACTAAGTATATGAGTTAATGAATGATTATCCCTCAATTCTAAATATTATTGTTTTCTTCTTAAATATATGGACTGTGAAGTGTGGGGAATTATGGGACAAGATACTTACTGCAGCATCTTGGATGTAAAGCAACAACAGAGTGTTTGCATGTGGTACTGGCTCACTATACAAAAGCTGTCATTCTGATGCTTAAAACGAGATTAGAAAATAGGCAAAGATTTTAGAAAATATAAAAATACATCCTTTTCCATCAAGAACATCTTTCTTCTTCTAATGAATCTCATTATGATCAGAAACTCAGTTGTAATGATTCATAATTATTACTTATTACTTCTCATTTACTACATTCAGTATTTTCTATAGATAAATCTCCAGCTTCACAAGCACCCTTGCTGTTAATAACCCAATTTGGCTATGCAAATCTCTAAATCTTTAAAAGTGATAAAAATAGAACAAAATGCTTCACATATTAATATCATTAAACAATTTACTTGTTATTCTGCATTACAGACTAACATTATTTATAATGGTGCCCTCATATAAGTACATGCCTGATTTTTTACAATTTATCACCAGACTGAACACGTGAGAAAGGAGCCACAAATTTAATCTTTACTTAGATGACTTGTGGACAATGCCTACAATAGAATAAGCTACACTCAGCTCCTGCAGACAGATGGGATCAGCTACCACAAAGAGAATAGAGACAAGTTGGGACACAAAAACCTCTACTATCCCTTTGACCCCTTTGATGTTCTCTGCACCACAGCTTGGATTTACACACTGAAAAGGGCTGGTGCAATCATGTCTGTTTCTGCTTCTTCAGTATGCTGAAGGTGGGCTGGAGCGGAAATTTTCCTCACCTTGACTATTGCACTCAATAAAAATTGTTTGGGATGGTTATTTTTTGAAAAGATGATGTGAAAACTTAATCAATGTGTGAGGCACACCACAGAGGTTTAATTGTTTGATCTTCTGGTTATTCGTGTGAAGAAAAATTAAATATGTTTGTCTGACTTATTTTTTTCAAAAACAGCACAATACCTAAGAGACTGGACCAATACCGCCTGTGCATTCTATGCGTTCTTGCAGACAGAAACTCATTTTGAGAAACAGTGTACTTTCCTCCAAACATAAATGTTGCTTCATTATTCTAAGTATTCTTGGGAAAATAAAGTGTTTAACACCTAGATTAGTTTTCTACATCATTTTACACTTATTAAAGTGAAAATTTTTAAATATGTTTTGATCAATAATGTTCTAAACTCTCCATCTGAATAACTGATCTTTTAAAATTAACTGCTTAAGTAAAAATAAGAAGTATAATCAGTCAAAATTAACTCCTTAAGTAAAAATAAGAAGTGTAAATATAATCAGTCATATCCCTTATAATCAGTATAAATATAATCCTTGAGTTAAGGATTTCAAATTCAAATTGCATAAGTTGAATGTAAATTTTCCATTGAAATAATAGCAAAATAAGCCAGTTGTATATCCTTTCCCATAGGTCTAATGTTGATTGAGATAGAATCATAAACATTACATTTCACTATCTTTCATTAGTCCATGCTATACTTTAAACAGGGCAACTATGGTAACTCACAAAACAAAACAAATTTAGTGTGACAGAGAAATTCATAATAATGTTCTATTCAGCATTTACTATGTTAAGTTCTTACTTTTTTTTGTAAAAAGATAGGGTGAGATGAAGTACTATTTTCATATGAGAAAACAACTCCTAGGAGATGGCAAAGTAGTCCTTGGGGAGGATTTTTACCAGGAACATGGAAATAGTTACAATACTTTAAAAAATAAACTCTGGAATGGGAAGATGTCCCATGTTCATGGATTAGAAGATTTAATATTCTTAATATGTCCATACTACATGTCCATATGTTAATATGTCCATGTCTACAGATTTGATGCAATCCTTATCAAAATGCTTATGACATTTTTCACATAAATAAAAAAAAATCTTAAAATTTATATGAGACTACAAAAGACCTCAAATAGGAAAATAAATTTTGACCAAAAAGAATGAAGCTAGCAGCATTATGTACTACAAAGCTAGCGTAATCAGTAATACTGGTACTGGCATAAAACAGGGACATGACATTAATGAAACAGAATAGAAGCCCAGAAATAAATTGATTTTCTTTTTTTTTTTTTACATCAACACATATTGTTAAAGATATGATTTTTATTTAAGAATTTTGTAGCCATGGAAATTGTTCTTCTCTAAAGCCAAACACCCAAAAGAAATGGGTAGATAAAATAGTACACAGCTATGACTCAATGAAAAAAAAAAAAAAAGAAAGGAACACTATTAATAAATTGATTTTCAATGAAGATGCCAAATAAATATACAATGGCCAAAGTCTCTTTAATAAATAGTATTGGGATAACTTGTTATAAACATGCATAAAAATTAAATTAGATTCTTATCTCATACCACACAAAAATTCAACTCAAAATGAATTAAAGACTCAGATGTGTGATCTGAAACTGTAAAACTCCTGGAAGAAAACATATGGGAAAACTACATAGGAAAACATGTGTCCACATGATGTCACCCATCTATAGAATCTGACAAAGTTGAACTCATAGAGGGGTAGATACAGGGGGCTAAAGTCAAAGGATAAAAAATGTGCTTTTCTAGAAGAAATTAGTTCAAGGGATGTACCGTACAACATGGTGACTACAGTTAATAACAACATATTGCATTCTTGACCATCTCTAAGCGAGGAGATTTTAAATGTTCTTACCATAAGAAATCATAAGTATGTATGGTAATGCACATATTAACTAGCTTGATTTAGCTATGCCACAATGTGTATATATATATATATTAGAGCATCATAATGTACATGGTAAATATGGATAATTTTATTTGCCAATTAAAATATTATTTTTTTTAAAAACAATCAAACTCTTCAACACACTGTCTTTTAAAATTCTCATTGCATGTTTCTCTATGTGAAACACAGTTATTCAAGAAAAATATAATTTTTCTTCCTTTGAAATATGGAAATGTTTCACTTTTGTTCACTTTTCACAAATGTTCACTTTTGTTCAGGTACTACCAGCCTATCAATACAAACAGCTTTAACTTTATGCCTTTATGAAAGCGTATACTACACTTAAAAATTATGATTTGCTGTATCTCAGTGGTTAGGGCACCAGCCACATACACCAGGACTGGAGAGTTCAAATATAGCCTGGTCCTGATAAAACAACAATGACAACTACAACAAAAAAATAGCCAGGCATTGTGGCGGGCACCTGTAGCTATAGCTACATTGGGAGGCTGAGGCAAGAGGATCACTTAACCCAAGAGTTTGAGGTTGCTGTGAGCTGTGATGCCATAGCACTCCACCGAGGGTTTTTTAATGTTTCAATTAAAAAGAAATTATGATATACATTGAATTTTATATCATGTGATTACCCATTATTGAAATTCCTTTTATAGGCCACTCAATGGCATGCAATATTGAATTTAATCAAGTCCACAAAATGAAATATTCTCTCTCAGTCACGCATTTGTGTACAACTATTTTAAAGAATTATTAAAGTTTGGTTATAGTGTGACATTCTAAATTACTTAATTATTATATATAACCCAACTAGATCTGAGTATTATTATATATAACCCACAGGCCTGAGTATCCTATGATATATATTAAGGATAAATAGAACTAATATCAGTCAAGCTGAGAGTAAAATCAAAGGCTCAATACCATTTTCAATAGCAATGAAGAAAATAAAATACCTAGGAATATGATCAATTTAAAAGGTGAAATAACTCTTCAAAGAGAACTGCGGAACACTAAGAAAAGAGATTTGCACAGAATACAAACAAATGGAAAAACCTATCATGCTCATGGATTGGTATTAATAGAATCAACATTGATAACGTGTCCATACTATCCAAAGTAGTTTACAGATTCAATGCAAGCCAAATTAAAATACCAGTATCATATTTCACAGAGCTAGAAAAAATAATTCTATGTTTGAAACCAGAAAATAAATCCAAGCCAAGACAATCTTAATCAAAAGAAACAATTCTGGAGGCATCACATTACTGGACTTCAAATAATACTACAAGGACAAAGTAAATAAAACAGCATTGTATTGCCACAGAAACATAGACCAATGGAACTTAATAGAAAACTTAGATATGAAAGTATCCATATATAGCCAACTGATCTTTGACAAAGCAGATAAAACTATACTCTGGGGACACAAAATCTCTATTCAGTTTTAAATAGTTTTGAGAATATTGGATAACCATATGCAGAAGAATGTAATGGGATCTATATCTTTTACCACTCACAAAAATTAATTCAAGATAGAAAAATGACTTAAATGTAAAACATGAACTCATAGTTAATTCTAGGAAAAAATGTTTGAAAAACTCTTTTAGGTGTCAGAAAAGAAAAAGACTATATGAAGAAGACTGCAAAGGCAATCACAGAAAACACAAAAATTGATGAAGGCTGTTTGATTAAATTTAAACACTTCTCACAGTGAAGGAAATAATCAACAGAGGAAATAAATAACCTACAGAATGACAAAAAATATTCACAAGCAATACATCTGATAATGGACTAGTACTCAGAAATTACAAAGAACTCAAGCAAATCAGCAAGAAAAAAATCAAACAACTATCACAAATTTGGCTAAAGACATTAACAGATGCTTTTAAAAAGAAAAGAGACAAATGGCCAACAAACTTTTAGAAAACTAACTGTTCATCGTCACTAATCATCAGAGAAATGCAAATTAAAAACAGCAGCAAGATATCATCTTACCCTGTTAGAATGGCCATTATAAAAAGTCAAAAACAATAGATGCTGGTGTGATTGCAAAATGGAAAAGCAAGTACCCAAAAATAAAATTAAATTAAAAAAAAGAAAGGAATGCTTCTTACTGCTGGTGGGACTGCAAATTAGTACAACTTCAATGGAAAATAGTTTGGAGATACCCCCAAAACTAAAAATAGATCTATAATTTGATCCGGCAATCCTACCTCTGGGCTACCCAATGAAAAATAAGTCATTTTTATCAAAAAGACATCTGTACTCAAATGTTTATTGCAGCACAATTCACAATTCACAAAGACATGGAATCAACTCAAGAGCTCATCAATTCTTGTGTGAATTAACAAATGTGGTATGTGTATATCACAGAATAAGTCTCAGACATGAAGAACACTGTTTTGGAATAATTTAGATGGAACAGGAGACAATTATCCTAAGTGAAATATCTTAAGAATTGGAAAATTAATACCACATGCACTCACTATTAAAGAGCACACATGTAATTAGAGAAAATTAAAACGTAGCAGAAATCAAGCAGTAGGGAGAGAGAAGATAAGGATGGGCAAAATCTTACCTAACAAGTACAATGAACACAATCAGACTCTTCTATCTGTGACGCCCTCCCTCCCATCTTTCAGGCACCATGCATATGTAACCCCCCTCCTTCCACTCCCCTACCCACCCACACACACACTCATGGTACACAATTGGCTTCTATAGCATCTTGAGTTCCCTTGCAGAAGACCTGTCCCTTCATCAACCCACAGGAAAGAGAGGACTGTAGTAAGGCAAAATTCTGCTAATAGGTTGATAATCACTGCTTTGGTAAGTACTAAATATTAATTGATTCTTCTTAGATATTCCATCTCCATCAAAATGACAATAAAACACATTCAATTGTTTAGTAAGATAACAAAAGATGAAACAAGATCAAGACCAATAGTGGCTATTTCTTAACATCTGTACCCATATTTCAAATGCAGGAAGAAAAAGCATCATTGTATGGCAAAAATTTACTATAATATAATGAGATAAGATAATCTCTCAAGAGTAAATTTTTTAGAAGAAAGATTCCAGTGCCCTAAAGAATACCTCACATGAAAATTGGTGTTCAATTATTCAGTCATAAAAAAGATGGAGACTTTGCAACTTTTATATTTACCTGGATGGAGTTGAAGAACATTCTTCTTAGTAAAGAATAACAAAAATGGAAAAGCAAGTACCCAAAAATAAAATAAAATAAATAAAAATTTATGTTAGGCTTATGTTATTACTAAGGCACCTAGCAGAATATGACACTACTTCTGAGGTATAAACCATTAACTTAGGTCACACATGATTCTCACTTATAAAGTCATACTGAAGATGAATTTATAAGGAAACACCATGAGCTAAAGTCAACACATCTTAAAACAATTAAGAGTAGAGTATAAATGTCTTACCACAACAAATATGTGAGGTGATGGTTATGTTAACAAGTTTGATGTAAGCTTTCCACACTGTATATCAAATCAGCACATTGTACCCCATAAATGCATTAATGTACAGAGTTATGGTTTAATAAAAAAAAAAAATTTTAATTATGTCAACTCCTTTCTAGAAAAAAAGGAAGTTTTCATCTATTTCTAACTTAAAGGGTTTTTGTCTAACCTAGACTAATACAGAATTTTATTGTAAAGTATTTGCATCTATTGATAAAATCATATAGAAAATTTCTCTTTTATCTTATTATGAGACGTTTCAGAATAAATACATTTCTAAAGTTCTAAATAAATACATGTTCTAAACATACCATCCTTACATTATTGGTATGTTTATTTTTATTGTCCTGTATAAGTTGTGAAATACTCATAGATAAATAATACACACACAATTATTCACAATATAGTTCACTTTTAGTCTTATCTATGAGCACATTAATTTGAATGTGAAAAATATTAAATCTTTGCACAGTTAAATAAATAATTATAATAATGGTAAAAAAAAAATCACTTATAATATCAAGATGTTAACTCCCAGCATGAAATTAAATATGAGGGAGAATGCTGAGGCATGTTATAAAGATAAATTATAACTATATTCAGAAAGAAAGGTAGGCCTTTTGTCAAAAATAAGATGTTATATATGTACACCATGGAATATTATGCAGCTTTAAAGAAACATGGAAAACTTTATAGAAAGAGTCATATTCATGAGAAACAGGAGTACTCGTGTCAAAGCCTTGTCTGTTTCTTATATCTGACTAGTTCAAGTGTTGAATGAAACATAATGGTGGTTTGGGTGTATCCTTAGCATTTATTAAATATATGCCATGTAGGAAGTTATTTTAAAAAAGGATGTCCTATAACTAGCTAATAAATAGTAATAACAGAGTGTACAATATACAGGGTATCTTAAAAGTTGTTCCTAAAGTTGCCATACATAGGAAAAATGGGTAATTGAGGCTAAATATAACTTTATTCACAAAATATCCATTATAAAATTTTACAAAAATATACAAAAAAAAATCTCTATCCATTGGCTACCCCTTTGTCAAATTTCATCATGAATATTTTGCAAACAAAGGTATATTCAGCTACAATTTCCCACTGTCCCTATGTATGGTGAGCTTGAGTGATGACCCTCACAAAACATGGAGTGCTCATTATGTAAATGTAACATGCTACTGTTCCACTTCATGATAGTAAGACGTCGTAGAATTCATTATTAAGTGATAACTTGAGGCATGAAAACTGAATTTATCTATGTATGAAGAGATTTTTGGTCCTTTGATGAAGAGAGTGAATAGAAAGCCCTCAACACTTGAATGATTAGTTCAAAGGATAAATATTAGATGTTTTGTAAAATAATGATTTTAATTAGTATCTGAATATGTTTTTAGGAAAAGATTTCTGGAAAAGAATTAACATAGCTAACAAGTGAACATGAAAGGCTACTTTTATTCCACCAGGCTGCAGTCTTTGAAAGGTGTAAATGGTGGTGCCCAGGTTAATTGGAAATGACAGTGGTCTGCCTGGGCAGTGCAAAGGTGGCATCTGTGCCCAGGGGCTGTTAGAGACCCCTTTTATGCGGGGCCATAGAGGCTAGGCAAATTCCACAGCTTTCCTGGAGGGCTTTGAGGAGTTAAGGTCCTTTGGCTGAATAGGAGGTGGGGGGTGGGGGGCTGACTAGGTCCTTTGTGTTCTTTGTTTTAGGAGCTGTAGGGCAGATAAGGGGAGGGGAAGGAACAGAAGATTGAGGGAGGCGTCCCATTAGGCCCCCCAAGAGTTTTATCATGTTCTCTTAATATTTGACTTTATGAAGTAATACATTATTAATTAGTTAAACTGCAACCAAAGAAAAGGAAGGAATACTTAGAAACCGATAAAAATGCCATTTTGTTATGAAATTTGTGTTAGAAATGGTATTGAGAATGTACTCAGTATAAAAAATATCAAAACTAATTAGATTGCATATGTCACATAGAAATGTGAAACACGAAATAGCAAAATCAGACAGATGAAACAGAAAGCGTTAGCCAAAGGCTAACTTGCAATTTGTTTCTCCAGTGATCATAATATCACACCGTAAGTTGGTGGATTAGAGAAAGCTAGCAGGCATAAGAATTCTCAGGTTTCTCCCTCTATGTATTGTGACTTACATAAATACATCTTTAATCTTTGCATAAAACATGAAATGGTATCTATCCTCTAAAAAGTAAGAAGCGTATAGTTCCTGATTTCTAAAATTTTATAGCAAATATCTAAAAAGTTGTCTGTTTATGTTATGAGACAGATATTTGGGTTGAGGACATTTATTAATGATAAACTGTTCAAGGAAGGAGGGAAGTGGTGAAAATGAACAGGTGATGGTATTAGACAGTGACACAGTTCTAACAATGCTCAGGCTATTGTTACAGGGAGCTCTGGACAATGCACTGACTAAGTAGCTATTGGGCCAAAATAGCCAGACCCTCTACACTCTAATTCTTTAAGTCACTGGATAACGGTTGTCCTAGAAACAGTGTGACTGCAGACCTGGTGACCATAGGCAGCTGAGACATATCTGAAGGAGCAGATGGGCAGATACAAGAGTACAGAATATACTCTCCACGTTTGGGAGTAATTTTTTCCTTTGTGGGGCTCAGGGCCATGCATCCAAAATTCAAATCCCTCCAGTTTTGATTCTGTCTGCCTACTACACTGCATATGGTTGGATGACCTTAGCTTCTATGGTTCTAGTGCTGGTAAATCCAACAGAGAATCCAATTCCTTATCTCACCCTCAGTAATACCGGCCACAGTCTACTAGTCTACCTTTATGAAAAATGATTTTCTTGTTGTTCACAGTTCTATTCTCTTGTTTTTCCTACTGTTTTCACATTGATTTACTTATTGTCATCATGATATTTTAATTCTTAATTTTGACAACTCTTTGTATTTTCCTACTAGGACAAAAGCATCACGTCAAGAATTTTTGTTTTTCTGTGTTTTCCTTGCTGCATTTTCATTGTCTAAAGCAATTCCTAACTCAAAATTATCCTTGAGTACCATAAATTGAACACTTAATTTACAAAAATGTATTATTTCACAATTCTAAAGCCAAGAAATCTGAAATCAAGATGTGGGTGGGAATCAGTCTGGGACTGGGAAGAATGGCTCTGCCCAATGGCCTGTCTTTGACTTGTAGATGGCTCTGTCCCGCTCTCAGGATTTTCTCCCTGCATGTTCAGTCTTTTCTTTGTAAGTATTTGTGTCTACCAATTTCCCCTTTTTAAAAGTAAACCAGTCATATTCAGTTATGGTTCATTGTTCATTGCTTCAAATTGATGACCCTTGGGAATACTCTATCTCTAGATAAGTCACAGTTTGAAATAGTGGGGTTCAGCATTTCAACACATTTTTGTGGGGATGGAGAGGAAAAGGAGGATAGAGTTTTACTTATAATATTAAGCAAAATAATTAGCCACACCAAAGAAAGAATAAATACGTATTAGAGAACTTCTTTAATTAAAATCATAAATGTCAGCTCAACCAAAAAGGGCTAAGAAGAGAGTGAAAAAAGTGAAAAACAGGCAAAACAGATGTATGAATGAAATACCAGTCCTATATAAAGGAGAAGCACTTCTATGTGGGTAGCCTAATACTAGAGCAAGTGTGAGATCGTGGAAAGTGGCCTTGAATTCCTCTATCCTGAGAGAAAGAAAGAGTCATTTTTCTTTACCTGGTACCTAGTTGAATGCCCATTAGAATCCAGACACTATTCTAGGGTCAGATAAATCACTAACCTCACCAAGCTTACACTTGAGAAAGGGAAGATAAATTAAAAAAAAATAAATAAATAACTGATTATATTATATACAGCAAATTAATTAGTTTTGTTTGCTTGGGGGGAATTTGATTTGGGTTTACAGTTTCAGCTAGGACTATAATAATGATATGTTGGGATTTGGCTAAATATCAGCACATAAGAGAGATGTTAAGCTTTCAAAAATATTGAAAACTGGCTTATATATACAGCCGTTGTTCAACATGAGATATTAACTGAAAACAAAACTTCTCTGAAGAAGACAGGTGCACAGCCTACAGACATATGGAAAAATGCTCATCATCCTCAATCATCAGAGAAATGCAAATCTAAACTACTTTGAGATATCATCTAACTCCAGTAAGAGTAGCCCACATCACTAAATCCCAAAACAATAGATTTTGGCATGTATGTAGAGAAAAGGGAACACTTCTGCACTGCTGGTGGGAATGAAAGCTAATATGTTCCTTTTGGAAATATGTTTGGAGATCAATTGGGGATCTAAAAATAGACCTCCCATTCATTCCTTCAATTCCTCTACTACTAGGTATATATCCAGAAGACCAAAAACAAATTTATAATAAATATATTTGCCCAGAATGTTTATTGCAGCCCAATTCATAATTATTAAGTCATGGAAGAAGCCCAAATGCCCATCGACCTACGAATGGATTAATAAATTGTGGTATATGTACACCATGGAATATTATGCAGCCTTAAAAAAGATGAACACTTTACCTCTTTCATGTTTACATGGATGGACTAGAACATATTCTTCTTAGTAAAGTATCCCAAGATTGGAAGAAAAAGTATCCAATGTACTCAGTCCTACTATGAAACCAATTTAGAAGTACCTATAATTTTCATATGAAAGCTATAACCCAACTATAGCCCAAGAAGGGGAAAGAGGAGAACGAGGGGAGGGGAGGAGGGATGGGTGGAGGGAAAGTAATTAGTGGAACCACATCTGCAGTGCATTTTATAAGGATACAAGTTAAATCTACTAAATGTAGAATATAAATGTCTTAACATAATAACTAAGAAAATGCCATGAAAGCTATGTTAACCAGTTTTATTAAAGTATTTTAAGATGTATATGAAACCAGCACACTGTACCCCATAATTGCATTAATGTACACAGATATTATTTAATAAAAATAAATAAATAAATAATGAATATTAAAAATTTATCATTTCTAAATTGCATTACTATGTTGTATTATAATATCTATTTTTTGATGTCATTTTATTTCTACTGTCTCTGTATGGTAGGAATTCTATAGAATGATGTGCTCACCTTTTTTTCTATTTCACATTCAGAGATGTGATGTCACCACGATAACTCAGTGGTAATAGAATTATTTTCACTATGAAAATTAGCAAACAATACTAAATTAAGGCTTAATATATTGATTTGGTGTTTGTCTAGATTTGAGAAAGTAATTAAAGCAGAGTAAACTCAAAAATGTAGCCATTCGTTATGAATAAAAAGATTCGGCAGGGTGCAGTGGCTCACACTGGTAATCCTAGCACTATTGAGGGGCAGATATAGGTGGATCCCTTGAGCTCAGGAGTTTGAGATCAGCCTAAGCCAGAGTGAGACTCCATCAATACTGAAAATAGAAAAATTATCCAGGCATTGTGGAGGGTGCCTGTAGTCACAGCTGCTTAGGAGGCTGAGGCAGGAGGATTGAACCCAGAAGTTTGAGGTTGCTGGGAACCAGGCCAACACTATGGCACTCTAGCCTGGGAAACAAACAATTTTTTAAATAAATATTATTCTAAATAATAAAAAAAAGTCTATTTTTCAACTTAGCAACAATAATAAAAAAGGAGCTTGTAGTGAGGGTCAAGTGAAGTTTAGATAAACAGCATTTAGGTACACATTAATGTAAAAAAAAAAAAAAAAAGAAAGAAAGAAATCAACAAACTCTGAAGCCCAAACTAGATTCATTTGCCAATGAACTCAGCAACTTCTTTGTTTAATCAAATATTGCTTTGCAGTAGGATATTATCAATGTTCAACACATTGCAACAATAAGTTGAGTAAGCATGTGAGCGTTTAGCAAAAATCAATGCCAACATTCCATAAAAATCAATTGACTATTTGGAATTTCCAATACAGGGAAATATATACTTTATAATTATTTATAAATGTGTGCTTTGTATCTTTTATATTAGTAAAATTCATATGCTTATGTCCATGCACATATGTTTCTACTTGTTGAATGTTTACTAGCACAGCACTGACTGCGAGGGATAAATACACTAAAACCAAGCAAGAGAAAGCATTGTAGGAAAAAGAGTAACACCCACAAATGTCATAATGTGGGTGCTTTTGAGGTTGTTTGAGTGGAAACAATGAAGCCAGCATTGTTATATTATAATGCTCTGCTCTTTGACTATAAGCGAGATGGGAAGCCACTGGCATATTTTGACCAAAGAAGTGGCATGACCTCATATAATTTAACATGATTGCTCTGTTGTGTTGAGAATAGACTCTGTGGAATAAAGGTGAAATGGAGGGGACAGGTTCAGAGATAAGTATAATAATGTTGGTTAAAACAGAAGTAAGGAAATGTAATCCAATCCTGGATATGTTTTCAAGGTGGAGATTGTTGATATAATTGTGATTGTTGATATAGTTGTTGATATACTACTATGAAAGAAAATTTGGAACTAAGGGTGATCCAAAGTGTTTAGACTGAGATATCAGAGTGTGATAATAACTTTTTGTGGGTAGGTAGCTTGAGTTCAGGAGTTCAATTATGGACATGATCTGCGTTATTTTCCTCAAAGACTTACACAGAGATGTTTGACTGCATATAAAACAGGGGTCTTCAAACTTATTAAATTGGGGGTTAGTTCACTGTCCCTCAGACCATTGGAGGGCCGGACTGTGGTTTAAAAAAAAAAAAAAAAACTATGAACAAATTCCTATGCACACTGAACATATCTTATTTTGAAGTAAAAAAACAAAATGGGAACAAATACAATCACACCACCTCATGTGGCCCATGGGCCGCAGTTTGAGGACCCCTGATAACAATTTTCAGAGGAGCAGTTCATATTAGCTGCATAAATGTAATCAACATAAAGACAATATTTAAACCCTTGACTTGGGGAGATTAGCAAAGAAATGAGCGCCTAAGGTATTTAGGTACACATTAATGTAAAAAAAAAAAAAAAAAAAAAAGGAAAGTATTTTGGGCATGCCAGTGGTGAGAGATTGGGAGAAAAGCGGAAGCAACAAAGACAAAGAACACATTATGGTTATTAAAACATCACAAGAATGGAGATTGGGAGATGTCAGTGGTAAGAGATTGGGAGAAAAGTGGAAGCAACAAACAATCATTGAGCACGCAGAAAGGAAAAACCAAGAGGGTGTGGCATCCTGGAAACCAAGAAGTATTTCAAGGAATAGAAACTGAGCCTGGGTGACAAACACTTTGCTTAGTTAAGCATGGTATCAGCATGGCAGTGTGAAGAATACACAGGAGTCAGGGATATCATAATGGGAAATATGGCAGTCTGCCCTAAACATGGAAGTAGATATGAAATGGAAAAACATGTTATGGAAGGCATTTCAAAGTGAATTTTTAAGGCTGAGAAGATAAATCAGAGGTGGAGAGTGAGGAAAAGGGAGTGATTCTAATGGCACTTTCTTTGGTATTTGCTTAAAGTGCTGGGTCAGTGAGGAGACCCTCTCCAAAATTAGAAGTATCAGGTAAAGGTCAGCAGTGCAGAGAGTGTTAATTCATAGCTATATTGACTTAATCGTATGCATAAGAGATATATATGTGAAAAAGACAGATGGATAGTTGAATATACGGCACTTAGTGGAACGACCTAGGCAAACAAGTCAAGATAATAATGATAGTTATAAAGACAAAGATGGAGGTGAACTCATTCTTACTCAAATGATGAAGAACATGACGCTTATACATCTAATGGCATAATGTGCTCTCTATTGAATTTTCATTCCTTGTATCATATACTAAAAATTACCAATCAAGACAGAGAAGTTATCTATTTAAAAAGGTAAGTGAGGTACAATCCATCTAACCTCCATGAATATACACAATAAAAGCCTGACTATTTTACTGTAATTAATATTGCTTTGTTTCTTCCCCCAAATATGACTACTGGTTGTACAAATTTGCTTACTTACCCCTTTATGTTAGCAAGATATAATTCAGGCTTAAAAAGAAAATGCAATGGTATTTTCACTACCCCCCTGAATGCTTCAATTTTTCTCAACCAGATGTGGAGCATCTTTTGTAGTATATAGTGATTATTTACATACACTGACAAAACTATATAACATGCCCCAAGAGTTGGAAAAAAGAAAAAGTTATGTAAGGGGAAAAAATGAACTTAAAAGAAGGAAAGATAATTTTTTTTTTTTTTTAACAATTTCTTTGTTTTGTTTATTGTTGGGGATTCATTGAGAGTACAAAGATCCAGGTTACATTGATTGTATTTGTTAGGTAAAGTTCCTCTTATAATTATGTCCCACCCCCAAAAGGTGTGTCACAAATCGTGACCTTCCCACCCCCTCCCTACTTCCCTCTTTCTGCTCTTCCCTTCTCCCACCCCTCACAATATATGAGGTCATCAACTATCTCATATGAGAATTGAGTGCTTAGGATTCTTGCTTCTTCATTCTTGTGATACTTTACTAAGAATAATGTGTTCCACATCCATCCAGGTTAATAAAAGGATGCAAAGTCTCCATCTTTTTTAATGTCTGAATAGTATTCCATGGTATACATGTACCACAATTCATTCCTGGGTTGGTGGGCATTTAGAATGTTTCCACGTTTTGGCAACTGTAAATTGAACTGTGATAAACAGTCTAATGCAAGTGTACTTGTGGTGAAAGGATTTTTTTTTTTTTTTCTTTTGGGTAGATGCCCAGTAATGGGATTGCAGGATCAAACTGGAGGTCTGGCATGAGTTCTTTCAGGGTTCTCCATACTTCCTTCCAAAATAGTTGTATTAGTTTCCAGTCCTAGAAACAGTGTAATAGTGTTTCCTTTTTCTCCACATTCATGTGACCATCCTTAGTTTTGAGATTTTGTGATGTGGGTCATTCTACCTGGGGTTAGATGATCTCAGGGTGGTTTTGTTTTGGATTTCTCTAATAATTAGGGATGATGAGCATTTTTTTCATATGTTTGCTAGCCATTCATCTGTCTTCTTTAGAGAAGGTTCTCTTCATCTCTCTTGCCCATTGATATATGGAATTGTTGGCTTTTTACATGTGGATTAATTTGAGTTCTCTGTAGATCCTGGTTATCATGCTTTGGTCTGATCTAAGATACACAAATATTCTTTCCTATTGTGTAGGAGATCTATTTGATTTGGTTGTTGTTTCCTTAGCTGTACAGAAGCTTTTCAGTTCAATTAAGTCTCATTTGTTTATTTTTGTTGTTGTTGCAATTGCCAGGGAAGTCTTCTTCATAAAGTCTTTTCCCAGGCCAATATCTTCCAGTATTTTTCCTATGCTTTATTTGGGGATTTTTATTGTTTTATGCCTTAAAATTAAGTCCTTTACCATCTTGAATCAATTTTTCTGAGTGGAGAAAGGTGCGAGTCCAGTTTTAGTCTTTTACGTGTGATATCCAGTTCTCCCAACACCATTTAGAGAATAGGGATTCATTCCCCCAGTGTATGTTCTTGTTTGGTTTATCAAAGATTAGGTGTCTGTAAGATGTTAGTTTCATTAATTTTTGTGCCAGTACCATGTCATTTTGGCCACTACAACGTTGTAGTACAGCCTAAAGTCTGGTTAGCGGATGCCCCCACCTTTGTTTTTATTTCTCTAAACTGCCTTTGCTATACGGTTTTTTTTTTTGTTTGTTTGTTTGTTTGTTTGTTTGTTTTGTTTTTTGGGTTTTTTTGGTTTTATACAAAACAAAGAATGATTTTTTCCAAGTCTTAAAAGTATGATCTTGGTATTTTAATAGTGATGGCATTGAATCTGTAGATTGCTTTGGAAAGTATAGACATTTTAATAATGTTGATTCTTCCTAGCCATGAGCATCATATGTTCTTCCATTTGTTAATATCCTCTGCTATTTCTTTACTTAGGGTTTCATAATTTTCTTTATACAAGCCCTTCACCTCTTTTTTTACGTATATTCCTAGGTATTTCATTTTCTTTGCAGCTATGGTGAAGGGAGTTGTGTCCTTAATTAACCTCTCATCTTGGCTGTTATTGGCATATACAAAGTCTACTGACTTGTGGACATTGATTTTATATCCTGAGAGATTACTGTATTTTTTAATGTCTTCCAGGAGTCTTGTGGTTGAGTCTTTGGTGTTCTCTAAGTATAAGATCATGTCATCAGCAAAAAGGGAGAGTTTGACCACTTTTGCTCCATTTGGATGTCCTTTATTTCCTTCTCTTGCCTGATTGTGTTGGCTAGAACTTCTAGCACTATGTTGACTAGTAGTGACCATAGAGGACAACCTTGTCTGGTTCCAGTTCTAAGTGAAAAAGCTTTCAGTTTTATTCCGTTCAGTAAAATATTAGCTGTGGGTTTGTCATAGATAGCTTCGATCAATTTAAGAAATGTGACACCTATGCCTATACTCTTCAGTGTTCTCATTAGAAAAGGATGCTGGATTTTATCAAATGCTTTCTCTGGATCTATTGAGAGGATCAAATTTTCTTTGTTTTTGCTTGTGTTGATATGATGAATAACATTTATGGACTTGTGTATGTTAAACCACCCTTACATCCCTAGGATGAAACCTACTTGAGTTTTTTGATGATAATCTGTAATCTATTGGCTAGGATTTTGTTGACAATTTTTGCATCTATATTCATTAGTGAAATTGGTTTGAAGTTCTCCTTTTTAGTTGGGTCTTTTCCTGGTTTTGGTATCAGGGTGATATTTGCTTCGTAGAAAATGTTGGGGGAGATTCCTTCCTCCTCCATTTTTTTTGGAATAATTTTTGCAGTATGGGAATAAGCTTTTCTTTGGAGATTTGATAGAATTCTGATGTTAAGTCATTCAGACCAGGGCATTTTGTTGTTGTTGTTGTGGGATTTTTTATTGTTTCATTGATCTCAGTGCTTGAAATTGATCTGTTCAGATCTCTTTCTTTCTGGCTAAGTCTAGGGAGAAAGTGTAATTCCAAATATTGATCCATTTCCTTCACATTGTCAAATTTATAGGCATATAGTTTCTGGTAGTATTCAGATATAATCTCTTGTATCTTTGTGGCATCTGCTGTTATTTCCTCTTTATCATTTCTGATTTAGGTCGCTAGAGATTTTACTTTTCTATTTCTAGTTAGTCTGGCCAATGGCTTATCTATTTTATTTATTGTTTCAAAAAAACAACCCCTTGTTTCATTAATTTTCTGAATGATTCTTTTGTTTTCAATTTCATTAATGTCTGATTTGATTTTGGATATTTATTTTCTGCTGCTGGGTTTAGGCTTAGATTTTTCTTCTTTTTCCAATTCCATAAGATGGCTTGTGAGTTTGCTAATGCATTCTCTTTCTGTTTTTTTTTGTTTTTTGTTGTTGTTGTTGTTTGTTTGTTTGTTTTGTTTTTAATGTGAGCATCTAAAGTGATAAATTTTCCTCTCAGGACTGCTTTTGCTGTATCTCTCAGGTTTTGGTAGCTTGTGTCTTCATTGTTGTTATGCTCAAGGATGTTAATGATTTCCTTTTTTATTTCTTCCTGCATCCAACTGTCATGCAGTATAAGGTTGTTTAATTTCCATGCCTTTGTGCTGAGTTGAAAGTTTTTGTTGGAGTTGAGTTCCACCTTTAATGCCTTGTGTGTGGTCTGAGAAAATACCAGATAAAATTTCAATTCTTTTGACTCTGTTCAGGTTTGTTTTGTGTCCTAGAATATGATTAATTTTAGAGAATGTTCTATGGGCCAATGAGAAAAATGTATATTACTTATTTGGGGGATGAAGTGTTCTATATGTGTCTATCAAGAACAGTTGTTCTAAGGGCTCATTTAAGTCCCTTATATCTTAGTTTAATTTCTGTTTAGAGGATTTTTCCAGCTCTGTAAGAGGAGTGTTAAAGTCCCCTGTTATTATGATATTATAGGATATCATATTACTCAGGCTAATTAAGGTCTATTTCAAGAATCTGGGAGCATTTAAGTTGGGTGCCTAAAAATTTAAAATTGAAATATCTTATTGTTGTATTTTTCCCTTGATCAATATGAAGTCTCCATCTTTATCTTTTTTTACTTTAGTTGCTTTAAATCCACTTGTATCTGGACATAAGACTGCAATTTCTCCTTTTTCCTGACTTCTGTTTACCACAAAAATTGTCCTTCAACCCTTAACTCTGAGTTTTAATTTGTCTTTTGAGGATAGTTGTGTTTCCTGCAGACAACAAATAGATGGCTTGTGTCTTTAAATCCAATCTGCCTGTCTATGCCTCTTCAGTGGGGAATTCGAGCTGTTAAAATTTATTGAGATAATTGATAAGTGTGGCTGAGTTCTATTCACTTTATTTTATGAAATTCTCTTGCTTAGTTTTATCTTTTGCATAATTGTGGAAGCTTGGTTTTGTCCTTTAATTTCTGGGTGCTTACTTTGCTGGTGGTCTATTATAATGGTCAGTGTGTAGAACAGGTTGAAGTATTTCCTGTAAAGCTGGTCTTAATGTGGAAATTTCCTCATTGTTTGAATATCAGTAAAAGATTTGATTTCTCCATCAATTTTATTTATTTATTTTTTAACTGTATTATTGTTTTTATTTTTTTTATTTTATTATTATTTTTTTTTAATGGCTAACAAAGATATATTATTTCTCATGATTCTGTGAGTTAGCGGGGCTCAGCTGAGTAGTTCTTCTGCTCCTCATGGTGTCAGCTGGAGTTATCATTTGATTATATTCAATTGAATACTTAATTGGAGCTGGAACATATAAAACCACTTCACTCACTTGTCCGTCATTTCAGTTCGGGTGTCTAGAACAGCTGGTAGCTGGGTGAGCCTCTCCCACCACATGATCTCTCATCAGTCTGGTGGTATTCAAGTGGCAGTGATTTTCTCCCACAGGTTCCACGTGTCAATTTCTAGAGACTTTTTTTTTTTTTTTTTTTTTTTTTTTTTATTGTGGAGAAGGGGCAGGGAAAGAAGGCGGGGGAAGAGGTGAGTGACAGAGTCGGGCCAGTGGCATGGTACCACATTGGCTGTATCTAGGTAGAGGCAGTTTCAGGCCGGGCAAGATGCAAAATTCTTAAGAA
>CAUYPK010066958.1:0-22192 GCA_963574355.1 Loris lydekkerianus | reverse complement strand
ATGCAGAAAAAACATTTAATTATCCAACATCCCTTCATGATCAGAACACTTAAGAAAATTGGTATAGAAGGGACATTTCTTAAACTAATAGAGGCCATCTACACTAATAGAGGCCATCTATAGCAAACCCACAGCCAATATCATATTGAACGGAGTTACATTTAAATCCTTTCCGCTTAGATCACGAACCAGGCAAGATTGCCCATTGTCTCCATTGCTCTTTAACATTGTAATGGAACTTTTACCCATTGCAATTAGGGAAGAAAAGTTGATCAAGGGTATCCACATAGGGTCAGAAGAGATGAAACTTTCACTCTTCACAGATGATATGATCGTATATCTGAAAAACACCAGGGATTCTACTACAAAACTTTTAGAAGTGATCAAGGAATACAGGAATGTCTCAGGCTACAAAATCAACACCCATAAATTCTGTAGCCTTTATATATACCAACAATAGCCAAGCTGAAAAAACAGTCAAGGACTCTATTCCTTTCACAGTAGTACCAAAGAAGATGAAATATTCGGGAGTACACCTAACAAAGGATGTGAAAGATCTCTATAAAGAGAACTATGAAACTTTAAGAAAAGAAATAGCTGACGATGTTAACAAATGGAAAAACATACCATGCTCATGGCTAGGAAGAATCAACATCGTTAAAATGTGTATAATATTCAAAGCAATATATAATTTTAATGCAAATCCTATTAAAGCTCCATTGTCATATTTTACAGATCTTGAAAAAATAATACTTCATTTTATATGGAATCAAAAAAAACTTCAAATAGCCAAAACATTGCTCAGAAATAAAAACAAAGCAAGTGGAATCATGCTACCAGACCTGAGACTGTACTATAAATCGATAGTGATCAAAACAGCATGGTACTGGCATGAAAACAGAGAAGTAGATGTCTGGAACAGAATAGAGAGCCAAGAGATGAATCCAGCTACTTACCATTATTTGATCTTTGACAAGCCAATTAAAAACATTCAGTGGGGAAAAGATTCCCTATTTAACAAATGGTGCTGGCTAAACTTGCTGGGGACCTGTTAAAGACTGAAACTGGACCCACACTTTTTACCATTAACTAAGATAGATTCTCACTGGATAAAAGATTTAAACTTAAGACATGAAACTATAAAAATACTTGAAGAAAGTACAGGGAAAACTCTTGAAGGAATCGGCTTGGGTGAATATTTTATGAGGACGACTTCCCAGGCAATTGAAGCCATATCAAAAATACCTTACTGGGACCTGATCAAACTAAAAAGCTTCTGCACAGCCAAGAATATAGTAAGTAATGCAAGCAGACAACCCTCAGAATGGGAGAAAATATTTGCATGTTATACCTCCAATAAAGGTTTAATAACCAGAATCCACAGAGAACTCAAATGTATTAGCAAGAAAAGAATACGTGATCACGTCTCAGGGTAGGCAAAGGACTTGAAGAGAAACTTCCCTAAAGAAGACAGATGCACGATCTACAGACACATGAAAAAAAACTCATCATCCTTAATCATCAGAGAAACGCAAATCAAAACTACTTTGAGACATCACCTAACCTCAGTAAGAGTAGCCCACATAAAAAAAATGCCAAAACCAGAGATGTTGGCATGGATGTGGAGAAAAGGGCACACTTCTACACTGCTGGTGGAAATGCACACTATTACGTTCCTTCTGGAAGGATGTTTGGAGAATACTTAGAGAACTAAAAATAGACCTGCTATTCTATCCTATAATTCTTTTATAGGTTTACACCCAAAAGACCAAAAATCACAACATAACAAAGAGAACTGTACCAGAATGTTTATTGTAGCCCAATTCATAATTGCTAAGTTATGGAAGAAGCCCAAGTGGACTAGCAAATGGACCCACAAATGGACTAGCAAATTGTGGTACATGTATACCATGGAATATTATGCAGTTTTAAAGAAAGATGGAGAGTTTACCTCTTTCATGTTTACATGGATGGAGCTGGAACATATTCTTCTTAGCAAAGTATCTCAGGAATGAAAGAAAAAGTATCCAATGTACTCAGCCCTACTATGAAGCTAATTTATAGCTTTCATATGAAGGCTATAACCCAATATAGCATAAGAATATGGGAAAGGGCCAAGGGTGGGGAAGGGAGGGGGGAGGTTGTGGTGGAGGGAGGGTAATGAGTGGGGCCACACCTACGGTGCATCTTAGAATGGGTACAGGCAAAACTTTCTAAATGCAGAATACAAATGTCTACATACAATAACTAAGAAAATGCCATGAAGGCTATGTTGAACAGTTTGATGAGAATATTTCAGATTGTATATGAAATTAGCACATTGTACCTCTTGATTGCACTAATGTACACAGCTACGATTTAACAATAATTTAAAAATTTTTTAAATTAAATTAAAAAATGCATTCCATGGGCAGTGGAACTCATTGTAGTGTGAGCAATCAGCATAGTGCCCCAGCTAAAAGGTCTTCTATAGGAGGAAAATGAGCCCTACTCTGCTCTTCCCAGATTATCCTCTCAGTTGCCTGTAAAATAAAATCAGGTTGGCTAGGCATTGTGGTTCATGCCTATAATCCTAGCACTCTGGGAGGCCAAGGCAGGTGGATTGCCTAAGCTCACAAGTTCAAGACTAGCCTGAACAAGAGTGAGACCCTATCTCTAAAAATAGCTAGGCATTGTGGTAGGCACTGGTAATCCCAGTTACTCAGGAGGCTGAGGCAAGAGAATTGCTTGAGTCCAAGAGTTGGAGATTGCATGAGCTATGATGCCATGACACTCTACCATGGGCAACAAAAGGAGGCTCTGCCTCAATAAAAAAAAAATCAGGTTAAATTAAAAGCAGGAAAATCTATATATGCTCAGAATAAATTAAAAATAGGACTACAACTCACATTAAAAATACCAATGTCATTTCTTGAAGATCTAGAGATAATAATTCTATATTTTGCACAGAACAAGAGATGAGCCCAAATAGTTAAAGCTATCTTAAGCAAAAAATTGGGAGGTATCTCTTTACCAGACTTCAAGCTAACTACAAAGCTGTAGTAACCAAAAGAACATGGTACTGGTGCAAGAACAGAAATGTAGACCAATGGAACAAAACAGAAAACCCAGATTTAAAACCCACACTCATACTGCCATCTGATCTTTGGCTCAGAAGATAATTAATATACACTGAGGTAAAGAATCCCTATTCAATAAATGATGCTAGAACAATGGAAAGCCACATGCAGGAGATTAAAGTAGGATCTGCACCTGAACTAAAAGTACACCTATCATTTGATCCACAAATTCCACTATTGAGTATTCACCCAAAAGGATAAATTATTTGTGCTCTTGTCTTGTTCTGTAAAAAATAGAAAATTATTATTTCTAGATCCGCAATGGATAATAGACTTAAGCCTAAGGCATGAAATTGTGAGAATTCTAGAAGAAAATGCTGCGAAAACTCTTATAAACCTCAGCTGAGGCAAATAACTTATGAAGTAATCCCCAAAGTCAATCATACAGCAACTACAAAAATTAAAAAATGGGACCTGATTAAAAACTTCTGCACAGCTAAGGAAACAATCAATAGAGTGAACATACAACCTACAGAATGGAAGAAAGTATTTGTATGCCATACATTGTACCACAAAGACTGATAACCAGAATCTATAAAGAAGTCAAGAAAATCATCAAGAAAAAAAAAAAATCAAACAACCCCATTAAAAAGTGGGCAAAAGACATGAAGAGACGCTTTTCAAAACAGGAGAGAGAAATAGCCAATAAACATATGAAACAATGCTAAGTGTCTCTAATCACCAGGGAAATGCAAATCAAAAAATGAAGTATCACCTAAATTCAATAAAAATGGCTTTCATCGAAAAGTTCCCAAACAACAGATGCTGGCATAGATGCAGAGAGAAAGGAACACTTGTACACTGTTGCAGGACTGCAAACTAGTACAACCTCTGTGAGAAGTCACATAGAGATACCTCAAAGAACTAAAAGTAGATCTACCATTTGATCCACCAATCCTACTATCGAGTGTTTACCCAAAAGGATAAAAGTCATTTTATCAAAAAGACACACACGCTCAATTGTTTATTGCAGCACAATTCACAATTGCAAAGATGTTGGAATCAACCCAAGTGCCCATTAATGCATGAGTGGATTAATAAATTGTGCTATGTGTATACCACAGAGTACTATTCTGCCATTAAAAAAAATGGTGAGCCAATACCTTTTGTAACCACCTGGATGGTACTAAGACCATCATTCTAAGTCAGTGGTTCTCAACCTTCCTAATGCCGCAACACTTTAATACAGTTCCTGTGGGTCGTGACCCACAGGTTGAGAATCACTGTTCTAAGTAAAGTATCACAAGGATGGAAAAACTAACTACCACACGTACTCACTATTAAATTGGAATTAATCAATCAAGACTCATGCACATTTGGCAGTAAAACTCAACAAAAAGCAAGCAGGTGGGAGGGAGAAAGGGGAGAGAAAATTCACACCTAACAGTTACAATGAACAATATATGAGGGATGGGCACATTTATAACTTTAATTCAAACTGTATAAAACCAATTCATGTAACCAAATTGTATGTACCCCCCAATGTTAAAAGAAAAAAAAATCTACTCTCCTGAGAGAAGATTTTCAATCATACCGTACAATAGATCTCTTATACTTAAAGGAAGCCTTATGTACGCCTGTTCCTCCCCTCTCCTGACCAACACCAAAAATACCTGTATTGACCACATATCTCCATTATAAAATTAAATATGTTCCAAAATATTTTGGTGGTCCTGATTAATTAGTAATCCTCTATAATTTTTGGCACAATTATAGCTTATTTTATAGAAAACTTAAGTCATTTAGTACATATAATTTGAGGCCTTCTGTAGGCTTTCTTTTTATACAATTCCTTTTCTAATATGCAGCATTTCCATCATTTACATCTATAGTTCTTGAAATGTGTATCTGTTGTTCCTGTCCCACCATGAGCCATCTTTTGTCTCCTGGAAGTGTACCTTGGTATTGCCTAGAAAGCCATCTTCCTTCACTTTCAGTTCTTGGGATTCGGTCATCACTGATCTTACTCCTGAAGCCAAGAACAGACACAGTACCCATGACAGAGTACCACATTCTACTGGTGACACAAATTAGCTTGAGAAATGGTTTGTGATGCAGAGAATATTTTATCTCTCCAGCTGGAGTGTTTAAGTCAATCGTGAGCACACAATCTACGCAAGTCAATGAGCTTAAATTCCAGAACTTAGGGTAGGTATATTAGAATGAAGATTCTCTTTCCCTTTGACTCAGGTGAGAGTCTAAGGGGAAAAAAAAGTAATTCTGGTTTTCTGAATGTAAGCCAGTTTACATTCTGCAGGAAGAGCTGAGTAAGAAGCCAACACAGAGAAAATAATAGGCAAGAGATAAAGAAAGTCTGAATTTTAATGACATTATTCGTGCACCTGTATGCCTCAAGACAACCAAATTTTCAGCTACAGATAGAAGCTAATATTTCTTTTCTCTGCAGCCTGTTTCAACTGGGCTTTATAGCACTTGAAACTTAAAGATTCACAAATACAGCCCCATTGCTTCTCCAGAATGTCAGAATCAAATGTCATAATATTCAAGCTAAAAAAAAAAAAAAAAAAGTTGACTGAACTATTTCAAAATATAGTAGATTGAAAACTACTGTTATCTCTGCCTGTTAATCCAGAGATTACTCCAGAAACAAGTACATTAACCTAGTGTGCCATGGCTCAGGAGGAAGGTTGTTATAGTCTTTCTGGGTAACATGGCATATGTTAGTGACATCAGTATAACTAAATAAGTGGTCAGATGTGATTTAGACATGCAGCTATTCTTCAAAGATAGGTGCCTTAAAAAGTGAACCCAAATAATGCAACAAGTGTCAACTGAGCATTGCGATAATTTCCAGATTTTAAAAATGCAATTTAGTCAACTTGTAATTTAGTTATGTTTTCAAATGTCTGTTTATTTCTTCATTCATCCATATCAAAAATAATTGTGGGGCACCAACTCTAGACCAGTCATTTTACTCCTTGCTAAGGTACAATATCTATGCAGATTAATAAGAACTTATTTTGTCTCTTGACCCCAATGGGTTATTTTAGTATTCACTGGTACTTATTTTACAAGATGGATGGGTGGGGGGAGATGAAAATCTTTTCAGTTAAATGTCATCACTTGTAAATGACTTTACTCGTGGCTGAGTGGAAAAGTACTTTTCAATGAATGAACAATGTGAAATTTGGAGATTATTTGTCATTTCCATTTTCCTCTAATTTCCTTCTCATCCATTCTAATAAATCTTTGATAATTGGCCATATTCCAAGTGAATAGATTTGTCAGAAAGCCCAAGTTATGATGTTCATCATAAGTATTTCACAAATTATCACATCTCAAATATTTTTGTTTACACAGGAGTTAGAAAGCATATGACTTCCAAATTATCTACATAAGTCAAGTTAAGTGTCCTAATTATTGATGCAGAGTGAAGTTTTTGATGATCATAACATGTTTTACATTGAGAAATTCAACAAGATCAAACAGATTTTGAATTATATTATTTATATTATAAATCATGGTTCCAGAAACCCAAACTTTAAATTTTATAATTTTACCCCCAACCATTTGAAAGAGGGAGTTATTTAGTGCTAATAGTTGCAATCACTATGTTTTAAAGGCAAAGAGAAAACACTGTCAACAAAGCTGGAAAATATTTTTGGTGTGTAGCATAAACACTCAAACAATTATCTTAGAAGTGTAATCTTCATGTGACTTATTAAAGTAGATTACATTTTAATGTGCATTGCAATTTGCACATTATAGAAAGCGCTCTATATGCAGCGTTAACTGTGTGACCAGCCTGACAACCTGCACAACTGAAGATATAAAAAAAGAAAAAAACCTCTGCTATCTTTCTCTAAATGGATGTATTTGTGGTTGATAGTCAGATACAGTTTTCACCTTTATCCCAGCTTGTTTCTGACCCAGTGGGTTAGTGTTAATCACCACTGTAGGCACCAATAATTTCCCCATATGTGGAATTTGATAAGTTAGAGCACCCACTTCAATTCAAGAAGATTCCAGCTGACTATCCAGTTATCGCTATGGACAGCTTCAAGCACATCCATGGCTGGCCTTGTATTCTTAGCTTTATCAAGCGCTTTGCACTTTTTGTCTTTTATCTCTTAATTGAGACCTGACTGCAAAACATGCCTATCTCTTCAACTGGGTTGCATTAAGTATTAACTTTAACTGCTTTGGGTACTTGAGGTACAGAAGAGGGGGAAAAAAAGCCTTAAGAAGCTGTGTAGAATGGAAAATCTTCCCAAATCTCTATTTATAAATTGTGTAAATGCTATAGCATTTATAAAGAAATAAATCAATCTTTATCGCTTTTCCAGATTTAAAAAAAAGTGTTTTTATTTCCAACTGGAGAAAAGTTTATGAACCCTCCGTCATATTTGGCAATAATGATAATCCTACAATTCTGGCCAAAGAAGATAATATTTAGGAAAAGTAAATAATTCAGTAACAATAGATGAGAAAGAGCTTTGTATTTTATGTCTCTGGACTGTCTATGGACTGGCTCTTTTCTAAAGAATATGGTAATACGATTTTATTTAAACAAAGAATACATAAATCCAAGGATTCAGAAGAGCTTATATAGGTTCTAAGTCTTGCAATTCTCTTTTCTAAATATTCCCAATTTCTACATCTCATCTAATTTGTACTTTTTAAAACTCATTTAAGATTTCTTTCTGTGCCTTTTCCATCCATTTATTCCGTTTCTCGCATATAATAAATATTCAACTAATTCTCATGGAATTGAATGGCATTCACTTGGGGTTTTGACCAGAGTTTACAAAATCTTCCTGTGACTCCCTAACGTGTTCCCCTGTGAGAAATGCCAAATTCTGCCAGAGCTGTGGCATCTATGATAGGTTTTCTTTCGTAGTAATACACAAATAATACTCAGAAAATGTATATCATGAACAAAACAATAGCTTTAGATAGTGCCACTGAAAAACCACAACTCCAGGGAAAAAGTAATTTGATAATAAGGGGCTTGAATGTCACCAGTTGAAATGATACTATTCAGTTTTTACACCAACACCCAAAGTTTGAGCCTAAGTGAGACATATTAGTGATTAACTATACCTTCATTCTAAACATCTAAATCCAAATCTAGACAAGAAACACAGATTAAAGAAGTGGTTGTGAACATCATGACAGACAAAGCCCACACCTCAGGTAGTAACAGAGCACCATAGGACTAACTAATTTAACGTTTCACTCACTCATTCACTTCAGGAGGGCTTTCTATATGGAGTACTAGGGTAATAAAATGAACATGCTGTCTATGCTCTTCTCCGGGCATGCTTAGCAGACAGCACTGCTCTTTTTTTAAAATGAGAATCATTAAAATGTGAATCAGTGGAATTTTATAAATAGTGTTAATTGACAGCAAATAGTACAACCTATGCATCACCCATACCACCTTCAAGGGACTCTGATATTTTCCATCAAGATTCCTGATTTTCTTATTGGTCAGATTCATTCATTGTCCAGTCTACCCACCCACACCAAGCTCTGGTCTCTATAAAAATTACAGCGTGGCATCACTAACAGTCACTAATAAAACCCACACTTATTGTGAGGATCAGTATCATAATATTATTAATTATGGTATAAAACTCTGTTTTCTGTAGACATGGAAAAAATGTGAAAATAAGTATATTTTTAGTTTGCTTTTAACTTCAAATTCTAAAAATCCCCCTTCCTAGAAAGACAAAATACTCTCATTTTACTGTTTTCTTATAGGCTCATAAAATTTTAGCGTTGTGTTACTTTTTCAAAGACTCTATTAAACTTGATACATGAGAATAGTAGGCTGCCACAAACTCATAAAAATCTTTTCAAAGAATTGCTCCCTAGCAGTGGAAATTGAATGGCAATTTCTAAGAATCAAGCTAATGGCTTAAACTATAGAAAATGTGAAGCCTACTAATAGATAATTCAGGATTTCCCCTCTGCCCCACCACCACTGGAGAGAATGAACATGAGCTTGAATAAAATTGCGCCAAGATCTTATTAATCTTCTGTCGGTAAAAGCTCAATTTTCCTAAGCAATGGGCTGTGGTACACATACCACATTAAAACTTGTGCTTAAAATCTTCTCCATATTTTGGAGCTAAAAGTTCTGCACCTTTTGACTATGTGGACACTCGTATTATTGTCAGTTTCAAGAGTTAAATATTCCAGCAGGAATTTGTTACTACACAGCGGTACATAATGACTGAAAAACCCCTGCACCAATATTGCTCTCAAATTGGCAGCAAGTGAACAAGGGACATGAAGGATGCTTCAGCACAGTAACCTATCCTTCCTTCTCTCCTGGGAGCCACTTGGCCAGCTTTCATCCTCATAATTATAATAAATTTGACATTTCATAGATAATATTGATTTCTGTATTTTAGCATTTCACCATAGGTGACAGTCTAGCGTCAAGAATGAAATTTCTATTGATCTCCTGCGCATTAATCTCTCATGTGTATGTGATCATTTTTATAAGACCTTTTACTGCACATAAATCAATATTTCATATTTTCAGCTATGCCAGAGGAGATGTCATATTTGTAAACTGTGAGTTGACACCTGCAATTCCTTCCTGTTCAGCTTCAACTGTTCAGTAACAGTCGATTCAGGGTTGGGAAAGGATCAAGCTAGAGAAACAAGGTAGATTAAAGGCATGAATGTAGACTAGAGTAATTAGCTTAATGAACAAAGAAGGCAAGTCAGTGAAATAAAGTGAAATAATGTTTCTATAAAAATTGCTTCTGTGGACATAAGCATCTGTAAAACAGAATGTCTTCCCATGCTTCTAGGGAGCTGACACTAGATTTCAATGTCTGTGTTAATAATGAACACTGAAATACTTTTAAATAATTGAGTAAAAAGAACTCTCAAATCTGTTGGGCAAGAAAGTCACCATAATTTCAAGAATATTTAACATTCAAGCATCTGATCTTACAACTCCAATAGGGTACAAATACAGATTAAATAATTTTAGGAATGGTGATCTATGTCTTAATTTAGCAAGTAACTTACAAAGTAAGTAAATTTCCATATCTCCGTATTTAATAATTTTCATATTTCAACAATAAGACTTTGAGATTACACATGAGTATCTTGATTAATCAAAATAGAATACTATTAGGAACAGAATGTAAATGCATGTTTATATAAAATTTAATGCACAGTAAAAATGAAACAGAGTTTTTAACAGGTAAATTCTTCATTCTAAAGAGATACTCTTATTACAGGTATTTGGGGATCTACTACTCATTTTGCTTATTTCAATGGCATGTAAGAAATTATTGTGCATGTATATTCTATATAATCTTGCTGGACTTGTCCGTGCTTTATTATTTTCAAAGTTGTTTCCTATCAATTAAATAATTGGAGTTTATCTGTGATATATTTAAGAGTTTTGGAGGTAAAGCAAACCCCTGAACACAAACTGATCTACGTGGGTGTTTGTGTTTCTATCTATACATGTTCCCTGACTATTCTTGCACTTTCTGGTACAGGTCATTAAATGCAAAAGTCCCTTTGGAGATCGTCTAACATAACTGAAAAGGCATTAAGAATAGAATGCTATTTTGTGTAGCATTAACATTTATTCTTTACAAAATGTGCTATTCCACATATTGAGAGAAGTTTAGAATGTGTGATAAACATTTGCAGAATCTGACAACGATGCTGTTAATTCAATAAAGTGTTTGCTGGCTTAAAAAGAACTACTTTTTCCCTGATAAAAGCAGACTTGGAAATGTCCACCTTCTAGCAATTTCCTATAGTCACTATTGACACTCTATTATTTCAAATTATATGTCGTTTCACTAGAAGGAAATGCTGCTCTTGCTTATTTTTTAAAGGCCAATCCTTTTTCCTCTTTTCTGAAACATGTTCATGGCCATAAAATATGTCAGCAAATGACTGTTTTAACGTGATGACAGACACATTATTGGAGTGTGACTGACCAGTGTAAGAGTGACTATATTTCAACAGTTGTGTCAGTTTTTGACTGAAGGAGTACAATTAAAAAAAAAAAAAAAAGCTAGACTGAATAGTAGGGTATTACTGAAGAAAAGTCAGCAGGTGAAATATATCTTCACAAATACTTCAGTTTTCTAGTGTGTCACAAGAATTAGTGGTGAGCTATAAGCATAAAATTTATTTTGTTTTAGAGAAAATTAACATTATAAAGACCTGGGCTATAGACACTCAAAACTTTAGAACTTTTAATATCAAAGTTGACTAGATCTCACACTCTGGTTTTGATTTAATTAACTCTCATTATATATTTTAGAACTTTGTTTCATTAAGGTGAAAATTCCTGAGTCCTAAGACCCCAAACTGAAAAGAACACCTATATTTCTTACTAATATCTCTTCCTTAAGTAAATTAAATAAAGAACTGAAAATCCATTCTCTTAGAAAAAAAGGTAGAACTTTAAGTTTGTGAGCAGAAACGTACAGCTGTTATAATGTATAGGAAACAATGCTTCCAAAATTATCGTTAAGATAGCATTTTAATTTGCAATTGATAATTTTGTTATTTCTTTAAGTCTCTTTTCCTTCTCACCCTTGTGATTTGATTTCTGTAGTCCAGAATCCATAGAGATTTCTTCCAGATGCAAAACATCATTGCATCTGCTCTTCAGCTTTCCTCACCCATTATTGCCCAGATATATTTACTACTCTTGATTAGACTAGTTTGAAAATCCACTTGGTTCCCAAGCTGTCCATGGATATGTTTTGCCATTGAACTTAACTATACTGTCATTTTAATTATTTAAATTTTTTTTTTCCTTTCCATAGTTAAGAAATCTGTTTTTCTGTCCTATATTCCCCAGATACACAGTTTGCATTTAGTAACTATTAGCCAAATAAGCAAATCTTTATGAAATTAGTGAATGAAAACCACAATCAGTGACATACTTAAAATATGCTATTTTAAAATAAGAGGAATTATTAATTCAATGATGTAGACTATGCAAAATAATCCATCTTTTTAGTTTAACATTTATGCCTTTTTAAAAAAAATCAAAAGGTATGTAGCATCCAGTAGGGTCTCAGAAAATAATCCGGATGGGGAGTACTGGAAAGATTTTAAGTCTTAACCCATATGCAGGTAATATTTTTAATGTATAGGCTCCCTGTAAAACAAGTGTACAAATTTTAAAAACAAACATGCTGTTGGTGTTTTTACATGGGAAGAAATAAACATTTTCTGTTTATTTTCCTTTTACTGTATTTTTTTTACTGTATATTCTGATGGTTAAATTCATAGTATATTTTTTAAATCTTATAATTCTAGAATAACAACATATTTTTATACATGGGATCTGCAAAATACCTCTTTTCTTCATATTAACTTCCTAAATATTGATATTGACTGAACACTAAACACTTTTTAAAAATGGCTTAATATTTCAAATAAATTTTTCATTATTTAAAATTTTACAATTTATAAATTAAAATTCCAAGTTCCAAGTAAAAAATGTGAGAACAAATGCTGAAATTAGTCAAAGTCTTGTGAATATCTTAAAAATTCTAAATATCTAGAAAGTAAAAATTAATCATAGAATTTTTGAGCTAGAATCATTTTCTTCAGATACAATTAGTGACCTTTGCATAAATTGTACCTTTAAAGTAATTGTCAATAAAAGAAAAGACGCAGTACTTTAAACAAATATGATGTCCTAAAATTAAGAGTCTGGCATCAAATTTTCCCATAAACAACTTTGTTATAAGCTCTACCACTCAGGAGAAATGATCTGCTTAATACTGGCATGAAAATTGAGAGAAAAAATACTTTTCAATATGAAATTAGAAAGAATGAAATTATTTTTTATGATAGGCTTCATAATATGTGAAAGCAACTAAAGCATTTCAAAATATACCAGTTGGAATAACTAAAAGAGGGCTGCTCAAGTATCAGTGAAATTCAAGTAGTTCATATGCTGCAGCAACTGAAATTCCCAGAATTAATATTTCATGATCAAACACCTGGAATTTCTTCATTCATGTTAAAGATAGTACATTGAACAACATGTTGAAATATATATACATATGTATGTACTATGAAAATAATTTTACTAAAGGCTTCTTAGGGTGTATATTTATCTGAAATATTTTCCATTGTTAAGTAATCAATATTAACCATATATATTAAGGAAAACATCATATTCACATTTCTAGGAGATTTTTAAATCTAACATCAAAATGTTGAGGCATTCTAAGATGAAAAGGAATTGATTAAAGCATAAATATATAAATGAAGGAGTTCAATGTATATATTTTATTGTTGTTTTTACCAGGAATCATACAGAAAATTTCAAAGTACATTAAAAAGAAGAAAAAGAAAATGATTCAGTTGCTTCTTCAGATCAAAAATTACAGATAAAAGAAAGGACATTTATTTTGATTATAATCAGAGCATAATGTGGCAGATTTTTGTTCACATATTACTCATAAAAATCTTTTTTAAAAATTCTTGCAAAGATGCTGGTCTCTCAAAATTCAAAAGTTTAGAAGAAAACTAAACAAGGTGTAGGGTTTACCCAAGTAAAAGCTGGCCTTAAAAAATACTTGTGGAGAGAACATGGCAAAATATGCATTACCACATAAATCTACATGCCAAAATATAATCAAAAGAGGTAATCAAACCTAAAGAATAGAAGACTTAAAAAGAAGCACAACTCTTCATAAAAATGATAAGATCCGCTTTCTTCTCTTTAGTTTATCTCCTTCCTATTTGCTGTATTTTCTCAGGAGCATGCTGTCTAGTTATTTTCCTAGTAAAGTCCTCTTGGTTAAATCTTCAGGGACATTTTTCTATGAGAAATTAGACGTGTCTTTACTGCATTTTACTGACCTGTTTAACAAAGTTCCTTATTGTCAGACCAAAGTTAGAACCAATAAGGTTTTGTAAAAGGAAAACATTAAGGGAAAACAGAGAGAGCTAAAATAAATCAGTCAACCCAATAAAAAATGGATAAAAGAATTTGACAGTAGACTCAACACCTATACTTCAGTGCTCAGGGTGCCGGCTACATGCACCGGGGCTGGTGGGTTTGAAACCTGCCCGGGCCTGTTAAACAACAATGACAACAACAACAACAACAACAACAGAAATAGCCAGGCATTGTGGTGGGCACCCGTAGTCCCAGCTACTGGTAGGCTGAGGCAAGAGAATCTCTTAAGCCCAAGAGTTTGAGTTTGTTGTGAGCTGTGATACCACGACACTCTACTGAAGGCAACATAGTGAGACTCTGTATTAAAAAAAAGAAGAATTTTACAGTAAAAGGAAAATAACTAATAAACTTATAAGGTGCTAAAACTTATTCACTTTTAAATAATGAAAATAGAGTACTAACTTTTTCCTCATAGAGTAGAAATTTATTTTCAGTTTATAGATAATGAGGATGTGGGAAAGTGGAGCTCCCATGTTCTGCTGGTGAGCATATAAATCAGTATCCCCTTGCAGGAGTAACTTGTCAGTATCTCCCACAATTTAGAATGTATGATACAAGACTGAAAAAATCTACTGCAAGAATTTATAACATGTCTAGTCAAAACTGTACATCCACACAAGGGTTATAGCAGCTACTTTTATAAAATGAATCAAAAACTACCAAAATATTAATAAAAGACTGATTAATATGTACTATATCCATATAATGGAACACTCTTCAATTGTTTTCTTAGCAGTTGTATTAGGAAACATATATTACTTTCCTATAAATTTGCATCTCCTATAGTGACTATTTTTCAATAAATTTTAAAATTTATTTAAAGAAAGTATCTCTGGTTTGCAAAAAATTGGTAACGGTTGGTTAAAATAATCAAGTCTTTCGAGAGAAGTATAAGTGTGAGGTATGTAGTGGGGTAAGGGAGTTTTCCAATTTCTGCTTTTTTCTTTTTGAACTGTTTTAATTTTCTAAATATATTCAGTGATTGCATACTTTTTATATGAAACTATCAATTATCTAAACAGAGAGATTATAGCTTTTTCCCCTTTCATCTTTGAAAACCAATGTATAAAAGCTCTTTTAACGATCTAATATATAAGGCTGGGTGCAGTGGCTCACACCTGTGCTCTCAGCATTCTGGGAGGTCCAGGTGGGTGGGTTGAGCTCAGGAATTTGAGGTCAGCCTGAGCAGGAGTGAGACCCTGTCTCTAAAAGATAGTCAGCCCTTGTGGTGGGCCTATAGTCTCAGCTACTAAGAAGCTCAAGCAAGAGGATCACTTGAGCCCAAGAGTTTGAGGTTGTTGTGACGTATGACACCACAGCACTCTACCAAGTGTGACAAAGTCAGACTCTGTCTCAAAAAAAAAAAAACCTAATAAATATTTACCAAACATATAGACAAAGGCTATGTGAGTACACAAAAGATTATAAAGATTATATATAATCTGCATAATTATATAATATATGTGGTACATCTCTCCACGCATTTCATTTGATAAAATTCTCTCTGTAGATACATGCTTATAAGATATATATATAGATAGATAGATAGATATAGATATAGATATAGATATATATAAATAAAGATTCTTGGATCATATACTGACAAATCATAAAATTATAAACAATGTCATTACAAACTTATCTGGTTTTCCCATTAAAAAATGCTTGTAATTATCCTGGGGCCCAGAATATGTTCATTTTGCTTTTAATATTTAAGTTGATACATTTCCAGGCCTTCATCCTTCAGACTGGGGAGGGTTTCTAGTGCAGAGAGTTTACCAATGCAGATTCTAGAGCCAGACGCTGGGTTTGAATCTGACTCCTACCTCTTACTGGACATAGGACCTTGGGAAAGTCACTTTGTTCCTCTATATTTTGATTTCTTTTCTGTAAAGTCAAAAACATTTTTGACCTCTTGTTTTAGGTGCTATTAGGTTAAATGAGTTAATATAAGCTCTTAAAGGAGTAAATTGCTATACAAACATTAACTAAGATTTGCATTTTTTTCCAGATGTTCCCTAAATCTCCCAGGGCTATTCATTCAGTCCAGTTCAGCCAGTTCTTGTTATGGTCTGCAGAAAGTCTGGTCATTCATGCAAAAGAACATATTTCCTGGCTTTGTTGCTGTCACCATCACAGAATATCACTAGCAAATATGGGCAGCCTTGACATCAGAAGAAAAATGCATTGATTGGATAAGTATTTGTTGAATGCCTTCAATATGCCAAGCATTTTCCTAAACAATGAGAATGCAGTAGTGAATAAAGCCCCCTTCCCCTATTGAGCTTACATTTCATTAACCAAGGTCAAGTTCAAAATCCCAGATTTAGCAATCTAAGACTGAGGTTACGGCAGGTGTAGTGGTTCCTACCTGTAATCCCAGCACTCTGGGAGGCTGAGGTGTGCTGGATTGTTTGAGCTCAGGAGTTCAAGATCAGCCAGAGCAAGACCACATCTCAAACTAAAAATAGAAAAATTAGCCAGGCATCATGGTGGGCTCCTATAGTCCCAGCTACTCAGGAGGCTGAGGCAGGAGGATCACTTGAATCCAGAAGTTTGAGGTTTCCGTTCGTTATAATGATTCCACAGCACTCGACTCATGCTCAAAAAAAAAAAAAAAAAAAAAAAAGGAGGTCACCAAGTTGATTTTTCCCAAATCATTCTTATTTTTGAATACTGTTAGAATGAGAAACACCAGAAATAAGCACTAAACAGGCTTCTGTTGTCATAGTTTAATTTCTATTAAAAATGCTCATGTTAAAAAAAAAATGCTTCATGTTACAAAACCAAGAAAATAATCTTACATGTATTATTGTGGGTGTACTTATGCACGTGTGTTTGAGAAAATGTAGCATCAGCAATATATGCTAAATAAAATTGTACCTGCAAGAAGCAAGGTAAAAGAGCTTGACTTTAATTTTTCTTTTATTTAGGATTTAAACTTAGTCCTCTAATTTTAAATTTCACTTCCAAGAAACGCATTAAGAAACAAAAACACAGGTATCCAGTCACGAATGGAAAATTTTAATCAAGGTGAATTTTGCAACTAACATTAAAGCCTTAATCCCAAATGCACACGTGCATAAGTAGGGTTTTCTTTCCAGGAAATGGAAACATATTTGACTCTTCACCTATTTATGATATCCTTGAAAAACTGTACATTCCAGAGATGTAATTTCACAGAGTTCAAGAGAAGAACAAGGACGGTCAGCAACCACCCCCCACCACAGTACAACTCTAGCCCAGCCAAGTTTTTCATCATTCAATCTCCACGGAACACGAAGAACACAAAATCCCAATGCGTTACTATCCCTCATCAACTCTGCACCCTTTGGAAAGAAGAGTTTCAGTTCTATAAGCAAGAAAACCCCAAGCAATGGAAATGAGGAGCTTACTTATTTCCTAAATTGAAAAGTCTTTGTTAGCACAATCAGACCAACATTACTTACATGCTTACAGACTATCACAATGTTTTCTCAAATGGGATTACATTTCCCACTCTAAAGAATGAGAAATATGGAACTGCATTTATCTCAAAAATAGTATAATGTTATTCAAGAGACCTACTGCTTCAAATGGAAATTACTTTAATATACACTTTTTTATTCTACACATTTCAAAATATAAGCTTTTTTAATTTTTTGTATTCAATAGTTTAGGATTTGCTCTTATTGTAAGAAATATTAGTAGCTGAAAGCTGAAATTATCTAAAATATGTTTATACTTTAAATCTACATGTACATATAATATACATTAATTTATTTAAAATATGACTGGTTGCTTACTATATGGCAAACGTGGTATTATATACAGCAATATATAATGCTTCACCCTCATCTAGCTTGAAGCATTAAAGGATAGGAAATAAACACACTAATAAATACTTAAGTACAAATTCTGATGGATGTAATGAAAAAAACAGCCATGAGAGAAAAGGCTCCCTTCAGAATGTGTGGTCAAGTAAAGTGTCGGGGGGGGGGGGGTGTTTGAAATGAGACTAGAAAGATGAGCAGGTTTTCAGAACAGTAGGAAGACAAGAGCACATGTGACAGCCTTGGGCTGCGAAATAATCTGACCTGTTTGTGGAACTAAAATATAAGTAGTTGAAACTTGGTGAGAAATGAGAAGAATTCCAAGTGAAAATGAAAAAAACTAGGTAAGAGCCATTGCATTCAATCCCTGAGGCCAATTGTTTTAGTTAGGAGAATAACATTTTTCAGATTTATGATATGGAATAATCACACCAGAGAGAGTTTTGAGGAGGGCAAGAACAGAAGAAGAAAGGCAATTAGGAAATGATAACAGCAAGGTACAAAACGCTATGAAAGTCTTGTTTACTAACCACTTTAGACACCCATCTTGGGTTGTTTTCATACATAGAAATGAAAGTTCAATTTTCTTTGAAACCAAAACTCTGATCTGAATTGTCAACAACAAACGCAAACCACTGCCTGTCCATAATTCAATTAATTCAATTACGGCATTGGTTAATATGGGTCAGCATGGGACCCTAAATGACATCTATGACATCTGCATATGGAGGATATGTCTTTTTAGCAATAAATAACCGATTTAGAAATTCATTTTCAAACGCAAGTCATTTAAATTTACCCACATGTCTTACTGCAATCTCACAACTATTCTGGGAAGTAGAGCAGTTCTCTAAATTGATTGTATTTCCCACCTATCACCACTTGCCACCTGAAGAAAGTGAAAGCCAGGAGGTTGTTGAACTCAGAATATCCAGTCTTGTTGCTCACCCATCAACTAAGCTACTCATTGGCTGAGTTGTGACTCTAGTTCTTCTGGGACTACTATGTTGCCAAACTCTCATTCCTGTTGTTCCATTATGGCATGCAACTCATCGTCGTCTGCTTTGAGACTGAGCTACTTGCTGTAGTCTTGTCATAGTCTTAAAGATAACCAAGGTATTTAAAGGATGTACTTTATGGCAGCACCTGTAGCTCAGTAAGTAGGGTGCCAGCCACATACACTGAAGCTGGCCGGTTCGAACCCAGTCTGGGCCTGCTAAAACAACAATGACAACTGCAGCAAAAAAGTAGCCAGGCATTGTGGTGGGCGCCTATAGTCCCAGCCACTTGGGAGGCTGAGGCAAGAGAATGGCTTGAGCCTAGGAGTTTGAGGTTACTGTGAGCTGTGATGCCATGGCACTCTACCAAAGGCAACACAGTCAAACTCTGTCTCAAATCATAATAATAATAATAATAATAATAATAATAATAAAATAAATAAAAGGAGGCACTTTATGGATAAATAAGATGTTTAGTAGGATACACAGACAGTTGATTTCTATTTCATCTTTGTGCTCAGATCTAATTTTGAATAATTCTCACACAGAATCAATATTGACTTTTGCAATATAGAACCTCCAAAATTACTTTTTAAAAACTAAACATTATTACATAATTTTGTTGAGGGAAAACAACCGTTCAGAGATGATAGCTCAAAAAATTAAAGAGGAGAAATAAAACACTGCTATTATCCCCTCATGAAAACTATCCTAGCCTAACAAGAATGACTTGAATTTCCATGCCAAAATTAAGGTACATAAAATTTTAGGAAAGTTATATTCATAGATACACATAAACTCTTCAACTGTCTATGCACGAGGCCCGATCCTCCTACCAGCGTTGCAGTCAGCCACTTTTTCCCAGGCTTAAAGAGAAGCAAGCTGCCAATAAGAAAGTGAGTTTTTCATTTTGATGCTAACGGAAGGCTACCACGTTAAAAAGGCTTCTTTACTATCTCATGTTTCCAAGAGACAAAATGATCAAAATGGTGAAAATCTCACTAGCCAAGACCAAGTTTCCGGAGCTTTATGAGTTTACGGAACTTTTGGAACACTAAAAATTTGTGTTATCCATTTATCCAAATGAATTGACTAAAGCTTATATTTCACATACCAGGTAAATAGTCCCCTTAAATGTCTTAAGCCATCCTGACTTTCATACAGCTCATGTAATTGCTACATTATAAATTCTTGTTGCAGATATCTCCTCCATGGTGGCAGTTGTTGCTGCATTTACAATTGTGTCATCTGTTAATGGTTCTTGGCCCACTACCACTACAGATACCATCTGCAAGGCCCTACTAGCCTTCAAACAGCCTCCCAGAATCTGCTACATCATGCTCTCCCAAAATTACTGAGTCATTAACTAAAATGAAGACATCTCTTTGCCTTTTACTGCCATTATTTCCGCCCAGTAGTCTACACAAACCACAATTTCCTTCTATACTACTCAGCTCTGAAGCAATATGCTCCACTTACTTACTACCATATCACAGCAGCCTTGACGTATCCCAACTTCCATGGTTTGGCAAGCATGGCAGATACGATTGTAAAACTGAGCACTAAATTCAAAGGCCTCAATTTTTACACCAAACCCAATTTACAAATGCTTCAATATCAAAAAGCCTCAGGGAATATTGGAAGTTACTGCTAACCAGAGACATGTGCACATCCAAAAAAAAAAGGGGGGGTTTATTCCTCATTACTCCCCAATTTTGTTTGGTTGGAATGAGGCTTCACTGTTGGTAAACTTCTGATTTATCAACATAAGCTAGAAATCTGAATTTTGATGTGAAATCTTCCACTGTTTTATGTTGGCTCAATTTTTGAAAACATACTTATGTTAACTTTCAGGCTTCACAGTAACACTTTTCACCATTATAAGATTTGTCTGTCTTATGTGATGAGGTGAATATGATTTTATAAATATTTAAAAAGAAAAATTTAAGCAAACACATAATCTATAAAAGCTTTTCTAATACTAAAATAACCTAAAAAATTCTCAACATTTACTAAGTTGAAATCTAGAAATATATTTTTCCTGCAAAGGAATGTTATGAAAATTTTGAACAAGTAAACATTCTCAAAAATGCCCACTGTATGTAACCCTTCCAACAGAGATTGAAAGATCTTAGGGTATGCAAATAATCATTAATTCATTCATTCATTCAACAAATACAATAGGTCAAGGATAATGTTTGACCAACAAATGAGATACAAGACAAAATTCTTGCCCTCATAATTCCTGTAGTCAGTGGGTGGGGGAGACAATTCAATAAGTGATACTGCAGTGCTGAATGCTTTAGAGTGGGGGGAGGGTGATATGCTTCAGGACAATACAGGAAGCATGCGTAACCCAAGCTCAGGAATAGAGGATGTAGGGCGGGTCAGAGAATGTCTCTTGTACAAGTGCCCAGTAACAAAATGACAAGTATGGATTGGCCAAGTAGCCATAAAAAAATGAGCATCTATAAGAATCCAGAAACCCCCAACAAATTATTGATTGACAAACAGAAATCGGATAACTATAAGAAAGAGGAAAGAGAGGAATTAGGCTACCAGATCTCAGACTATACTATAAATCAATAGTGATCTATAAATCAATAGTGATAAAAACAGCATGGTACTGACACAAAAAAACAGAGAAGTAGATGTATGGAACAGAATAGAGAACCAAGAAATGACAATTATTTGATCTTTGACAAGCCAATTAAAAGCATTCAGTGGGGAAAAGATTCCCTATTTAACAAATGGTGCTAGGTGAACTGGCTGGTGACCTGTACAAGACTGAAACTGGACCCACACCTTTCACCATTAACTAAGACAGACTCTCACTGGATTAAAGATTTAAACTTAAGACATGAAACTATAAAAATACTAGAAGAAAGCACAGGGAAAATTCTTGAAGGAATCGGCCTAGGTGAATATTTTATGAGGAGGACACCCCAGGCAATTAAAGCAGCATCAAAAATACACTACTGGGATATGATCAAACTAAAAAGCTTCTGCACAGCCAAGAACACAGTAAGTAGAATAAGCAGACAGCCCTCAGAATGGGAGAAGATATTTGCAGGATACATCTCTGACAACGGTTTAATAACCAGAATCCACAGTGAACTCAAACGTATTAGCAAGAAAAAAACAAGTGATCCTATCTCAGGCTGGGCAAGAGACTTGAAGAGAAACTTCTCTGAAGAAGACAGGTGCATGGCCTATAGACACATGAAAAAAATTCTCATCATCCTTAACCATCAGAGAAATGCAAATCAAAACTACTTTGAGATATCATCTAACTCCAGTAAGATTAGCCCACAT
>CAUYPK010066957.1:0-14160 GCA_963574355.1 Loris lydekkerianus | reverse complement strand
TTTTTCAAAAAACATTTTTAAAAAATGAGATTGTATACTTTTGTAATCTCCATTTCTCATGTGTTTATGTATGGTTTATTGCATCTTTACAAATATAAATATGAATTATTATTGTATAATAAATTCTATACTTTAGTATTTTAGTACTGTGATTGACACTATTTTTCTTAAATCTATTCATTATTTCCTTAGCATGCATTCATATAAGGAGTTTAGAAGTCAGCAGTTATGCTCTTAATGCAAGAAAAAAAATAGAACCAACTGAAAATCAACAACGCTATTTATATTCGCCAAAGAACTGAGGTCACAAAGGAAACTGCTACCCCTCACCCCAATGAGGAGACAGATAGGCAAATATAGAGAAGTTTGAAGTCCAGAAAAGAAATTACTGCAGAGTTCAACTAGGGTACAGGAAAAAAAAACAAATAAACAAACAAACAAACAAAAGAAATGTCTATAATTAAGGAATTACTAGAGGTTGAATGTAGACAAAATGGGGATTAAATTAAAAGTACAGGGGGAACTGCATCTGAGAGAGGTCTCTACGCTTTTGTTTGTTTTGCCTTCCAGAGCTGTACCAGGTTCTTAGAATGAAGATCAGAGAAAATGTCTGAGGCCAGCCTCTAAAGGAGGAGGGGTAAGGTAGCCATTTTTATAATATAAACTCAGAATTTTATAAATTATATAAACTCAGAATTTCAGTTTTCTTAGAGAAGAGATGAGTAGATTTTTCCTACACTTAAGCAACTTGGAGAAAGAAAAATAGCCAATCCCATCCCACTCTAGTCATCCAGGTGAGGAAAGAGAAATACCCGTCTCTACCCATTTTTAGCCATCTTGTCTCATTCATGAAGAAAACTAAACAAAACCTAACTCAGTAACTGAGAAATGCTCAGGAAACGTTCCCTGAGGGACTGGCATCTAATCTCAGAGCAATATAACACTTTCCCTACCTCACACCTTACAACAATATCAGTCTGGATCTGGTATAATAACAGGAGATGACAGTTAAAAAATTACAATTCTCAGAGTTATTTAAGAAACTCACAGACAAAAGGAGAGACAAAACCAAGGACGTCAGAGGAGACTTAGGCTCTGACGCCGTTAGCCACAGCAAACTACTAAGGACATGAACATAAAACCTCACACTACGGGCCTGCACACCTGAGTGATCCAGAATATAGCGTCCTGCTTTCAACAACAAATAACAAAATGATTACAAGGTATACCAGAACACAAAAACACAGTTTGAAGAGGCAGAGCCAACATCAGAACCAGACTCAGAAATAAATGGCAGAGATTTTGGAATTATCAGATTGAGAATTTAAAACAAGTATGACCAATAGGTAAAGGCTCTGATATACAAAATGGACAGCATGCGAGAACAAACGGGTAATGTATGGAAAGGTATGAAAACTCTAACAAAGGGTCAAAAGGAAATGTTTGAAAATTAAAAAGTGAAGACTATGTTCAATGAGCTCATCAATTACTGGACATGACCAAGGAAACATCAATTTGCTTGAAGATATATTGATAGAAACTTTCAAAACAAATGCAAATAGAAAACATTTAATAATGTATAACAAAATATTCAAGAACTGTGGAAAGTTATAAAGGGTGCAATTCATGTATATACAATTATTAGGAGAAGACAGAAACAGAAGAAATATTAGAAATAATAGTGGCTTGAAATTAATCATATCAAATCACAGAACATGGAGAATGATAAACATCAAAATGTCTATATTGCAGAAAGTCAAAGACAAAAAGAAAATGTTTAAGAAAGTCAGGAAAGAAACACCTTATCTGTATAAAATCAAATATAAGAGTCCCATTGGATTTCTACTCAGAATCCATGCAAACAAAAACAAAGTGGAGTGAAATATAGTGGAACCTGTATAACCTTGACCACCCAAGGGACTGTAACACAGTTGTCAACATACAGAGGTGGTCATCATAAGGAACTAGGCCTGCTGTACTGATAGGTACTTGTGGTGTATGTCCAGTTTATGGCAGTCAGGCCACCTGAAGGAGGTGGTTACTGGAGGGAGGTGGTCAACCATGAAAGCTCTACTGTATTTTCAGTGCTAACCCCTTCCAGGTCCACTTCATTTATCCTATTTCTTTATTAATTTTTAAAGATTACTGTTCTCTGAGTTAGGGGACTCTTTCCTTTGTTTTTTTTCATCATTTGCTTGTGAATCACTTTAATTGTCTTAGCTATCATTGCTTCCAGGCTCACTGACAAAGCAAGTGTGTGTGTGTGTGTGCGTGTGCACACTAATACAAGTATTTATACACCCATTTATTATGTTTCTTTGTGTGGCTACCTGTATCAATAAGTTAAATTTGTTCATAATGATGTCTCTATTTCTAATTCAGTATTACATAGATCTTTCTAGTCTTTTCTTTGTGTTTATTTGAAAATGTCTATTCCAAAACTGAGAAAGCTGCCCCCACTTTCACCATCCATTTACCTAATTGTTCACAACTAGTATACTCATATAGAAATATTACCACCATTGTCAGGTGCAGCTGAGGCAAACAATTTTTTCAACTAGAGTACAGTTCTCACAAATAGTTTCTTTTATCTTTACTTTTAAGACTCTATTCACTTCCAAAGTTATACAGATCAACACCATCATTCCCTAACTCTCTCAGTGTTATTTCATGCCTTTATATTATATTCTTATTTTGTCAAATTTTTCATTCCAACTTCCTAAGTGATAATTTGTTCTTAATTATTATCATTATTCCTTTTGGGGACAGAGTCTCACTTTGATACCTGGGCTAGAGTGCAATGGTATCATCACAGCCCGCTACAACGTATAACCTCCTCGGCTCAAGCAAATCTCTTGTTGCAGCCTCCCTAGTAGGTAGAACTACAGGTGTGTGCTACCACATCTGGCTAAATTCTTTTTGAAATTTTATTTTGTAGATACAGGGTCTCTCTATGCTGCGTAGGTTGGTTTTGAACTCCAGGCCTCAAGCAATCCTCTAGCCTTAGCCTCCCTTAGTGCTGGCACTGCAGGCTGGAGCCACTGAGCCTGGTCTTTTCTTAGTTGGATGCGTTCATATTTACTCTTTGTGCTATGTAGTTCTGTGGGCTTGACAATGAATAGTGTCACATATTCACCAATACAGTATCATAGAGAATAATTTCGCTGCCTGAAGAATTCTCTCCACTTCACATACTTAACTAGCTCCCCTTTCCTTTGGTTCCTTGGCAACCACTTATATTTTAAGTATACCTTAGTTTTTCCTTTTCCGGGTTGTCACATACCTGGTAGGATGCAGTATTCAGCATGCTTACCCTGGACCTTCCACTTAGTAATATGCATGTAAGATTTCTTCTAGTCTTTCAAGCCTACTAGCTCATTTTATTTAAATATTGCTGAATGCTATTTCTTTATGTGAATATATGACAGTTTGTTAACCCATTCACCCACAAGACACATCTTGATCTTTCTAGTTTTTTGTGTTTTTGTATAAAAATTCTGTGAACATTTGTGTGCTGGTATCGTGGGCCCCCACTAGTCAGATGAACCCTTTTGCCATCAAACAGAACGTTGACAACTGATTTATATTTCTAATTATTAAAAACATTTTAGTTAGAGAATGTGAAGTTAGTACTGTGAGTATTGTATAATATACCAAATCTCTCAAACTGATTATTTTATAGAAAGCAACATAAACATTGTTGATGAAAAATAATCACTACTTTAGAAACATTAAATGGACATTTTATCAACTATGTTTGCTTTAGAACTTTAAAAATTCTATCTTGACAATATATATTCTTTTAAACATTCCGCCTGAAAGCCAGAATTATGTATGATTGCCTTGATCATGGTGGATGCATGGAAAATGATTGGGTCAGCCTTGTCCCAGGGCTACTAGAATCAAACATATGAAGTTATTATAACCAAGGTCTACAAAAAGTCTGAAAGAAACAGACTTGAGAAAAATGAAGGAAGCCTGTGAAAGTTCCTGTGCTATTTGTTCACTTGCAAGAGGTTGGGGAATGATCACTGACCTCTAAGTAACAGAGAATGGAACTCATCTTTCACTTCTGAATGAGCTCCTGGCTGTAATTGATGGCATCTCCTGAAATGGCTGCGATCATTAGGGCTCCAGTGACTGAATTAAAAGAAAATGAAGGATGCAAATGGCTGTAATAAAGAAGGGAAATGCATTTCTTCCTGGTGACAGATACAACTGATCATTTTACAAGGAAGTGCTTTACTGAAAGTATTTCAGCTATGTAGTTCTCAGGGAAAATGAAGAGTAATGTAAAAATTGGACAAGATGAAACTAGCTGTTTCATTCCAGATATTGACTGCACAAGTCACTTTCAATAAATCAGCTGCTTATTGTACCTAAGACAGCGGTTTGTTCATATTATGAAGGCGCTATAAAATGTTCTCTTTGGTTAGGCAATCTTTGTCATCATGTGATAAACTAGAAGTTTTATTTAAATTTGTATTTCCTAGATGTCTTCTGATTATCAACGTTTGCACAATTGGGTATGTTTATTTAGAAAAAACTTTGTTTTCCAAAACAGCCAATGTCAGAAATCTTTTTCCATAAATGGCCAGATAGTACTTATTTTAGATCTTGGTGAGCTGTATAGTCTCTGAAACAACAATAGCTGTGGGAGAAATCATCTATAGACCATGGTTACAGAATGAATATGACCATGTTCCAATAAAACTTTATTTACAATATCTGGAATGAAAAACAAAACACAGCTGGATTTGGCCATCATACTGTGATTAGTGGATCTCTGATCTTAAAAATCTGTTTAGCATACCAGACGGTGCTATAAATAAGAAAAATTAGGAATCTTAACAGGGTTTGACAAGAAAATAAAACATTAAAGTTAAATATTTTGTTCTTCTATGGAAATGGGAATGTGAACATTTACTGTTTGATTCATAAAAGAACTATGAGTTGATGGCAACCTGAATGTTTCAGTCATAAGGAGAAAAATAAAGTTACTTTATTCCACTGATTCCTGGAGAGAGGCACAGGGGACATTAAGCCAGGTATTTTTGAGTGCTGTTGCATCTTTATTTTTGGCTTCTAGCCTTCTATACAATATTGTTAAACCACTTAATTAAGTATTAAAGATTCTTTTCAAATACCCACACGTAATTTTTAAATTTTACTAATTTACTCTAAAATGAGGTAGATTTTTCTATATCATTTTATCACAGCATTTTAAATAATAAATTACTTTAATGTTCAAGAGATTTTGTGAAAAACTTCAATTGCTAAGTTTCATGCTATGATCACTTTTGCTTATATTTTCAGTGCCATGGCTGTTTTTCCAACTTAAAGGAAAAAATAACTCTTTATCTAAAAGACTCACCAGGATAGGTGTTTGGGGATCATTTAAACTTTCTAACATATAGGATCACTTTTCTTGTGCCAATTATTCCCCTCCATATGATTAAAGGTACTTGGTGTTGATTTAAAAATAAGATTATTATCGGATAGGCTAAAATTTTACCCAGCATTCCTGGAGCAAGTTAGGGACTTGTAAATCCATTCATTCAAAATGCTGCAAGTGGAGAGAAATCACTTAACAGTAGGTATCTGCCTTAGGCTTACGTTTCTAAGACTTAGAAATAGTTATATGACCTTGATCTCCAATTTTACCTCTAGTTTATTCTTTTTCTATGACCATCTTTCTACAACATAAAGTGCTGCATAAGAACTTCAGTAAGAGTGGTTTTGTTTGTCCATTTGTTTTTTAACCCAGACGAGATTTCTTGGATGGTCAGAATTGGTTATTTGATTATTTCCTGGATGTGACTTGTTCCGTTCACATTTCTCCTTTTGCTATTTTAATATGTACATTAAGAGAGGTGCTCCTATGGATGGTTCAAGGTCAAGGACATTCATGAACTGTGTCATTCTCATTTTCACAATTCTGTCTCCTGAAAGTCCTTTAGTTCACCTCCATGGCTGAGGTTATAACCGCTGACTTCTGATTTTATTATGTCATTTCTTATTTTTCAGGAATCTCTTTGTTTCATTTAGTTGAAATTAGAAAACCCAGCGGAGTTTTCCTCTGGTAATCACCTTGCCCCATCATTGCTTCACTGGTCAGTGAAAAAGGATGATAAGGCATTTGCAGGCTAGAAATCTTTCTTGGGCCAAAGGTCAAAACATTTTTTCAAGAAGCTCCAAAGAAACCTATCAAATGCTATTTAAAAGCATTTGTGAAATAATAATTTGTCAAAATGTGATCATAAATCCTACTTTGGAAAAAAAATAAAGAATAAAAGTCTGCTTTTCATCAGTTCTTAATGTTGGAAGCTTCCATTAAACATTGGTGTTTTCGAGAAAGGTATTTAACTACCCACATGAGTTCAAGGTGAACAGACCATAATTTCAGGTTTTGAAAGTTATTATTGAGCTCCTTAAGTAGGGGGTTGGGGTGGGGAGACAGAGAAAGAGAGAGAGAGAGGCCTAGGAAGAGTGAGAAAACAGAGATTTAGCTATAACAAGACCAAGAGTTTCCTAATAACTCTGCAGTATTATTTGGTAATCTGCGGCTCATGAGATAAATTTGGCCATCAGTTTGTTTTTCTAGCTAATGAATACAAGCATTTTGTACCTTTTCTAATTGTTAAAAAAAAAAAAAAATAAGCAAAAGAAAAAAAGAAGAAATTGAGATACATGAAAATTATATGAAATTTAAATTTCAGTGTTCACAAATAAAGAAGCTCAGGAAATTTTACCCCAAAATATGACTCCTTGGTATAAAGAGTATTTTGAATTATAGGCCCTTTGAGATCAAGAAACATCAGAAGGGGCTTTCCCTCTATGTGCAAAAACCAAACTGATAGATCAAAAGAACAGGGGAGCTCCCCTCACATACCAGTTGTCTCCATATATTGCAGGAAAGAGGGTCAAGAATGCAACTGGACCTGGTTCAACACAGTATCTGTCCCTCGGGTTAAGGTACAGGTCAATCGGTTTCCCCATCCATTCATCCGTTACTCCTCACAGAGTTACCTGCACTCCCCGTGTACCTCTTCCCTCTAGATTGAAGGTGTATACAAAACCTCGGATCCCACTGGGACACTGAGAACTTTCTCTGTAATACTCCCTACGTGCATGGTAAATAAACCTTTCTCTTATCTAATCTGTTGTAGTTGTGAGTTGATCTTTCAAGGAACTTTCAGGTGAAAGCACAATTTCTTCCCACCCCTGCAGTTTGGCATAACCCTGCAAGATCTCAAAGCTGCTCTCCCCTCCTGAAAGCCACAGTGAAGAGAATTGGAACTCACAGCAGCCTGCAAGGAGCAAAGAGTGGTAAACTGATACCTCAACTTACCCATCGGGCTCCCCATATTGCCCTCTGTGGGCTTTGGTTGAGCAGATAGTAAAAGGTCACTGTCCTTTCCAGATTTAAGATTAATGAAAGCAAAAGTTTTTGTGAGTGACTCATGTTGGGAGTGACTCTGGTATTGGTATTATTTTGGGGTACTTTGTGGTCTGAATAGTGACATTGTTCCCTCTTCTCTCAGAAGCAGCCTTTTTGTTGTTTTTTTTGTGTGTGTCAGTTGTGCCTCTATGTCATTTTGTCATAAAGGAGGTGGTCCTAGGGAGTAAAATGAGTTCTCCCTATGAGCTGGCCCTGCAGACTCTCCTGTTATGTTATTCTGATTAGACTGGTGTCTCTTAAGACCAAATTGGCTGCAGCTCCCTGAAAAAAAAAAAAAAAAAAAAAAAAAAAGGTGTGAGGTTTCCCTCTTGTCCTGTTATTTGTCCCTGAGATTGTCTTGTGACTGAGTGAATTTTCTCCTTAGTCTCTACCATCTGGCGGGGCAGGGGTTTTGGGACCATGTCGAATTGCCAATCTAAAAAAAGACTGTGGGCCTGAGACATGTAAGTAGTACAGTCTATGTACCAAACGTATGAAGCGCTAGGGGAAGTCTTTGTTCTAAAATGCCAGCATACTCTATTTGTTATCTTGTTTGTTTCTGAGTAAATTTTGGAGACTCTTGGAAACTACCTTCTCTGTCCCTTTCTGAGCGAAACCTGGAAAATTACCACCTGGGTTTTCCAAGAAGAGGCCTTGGACTGAGTCACTTTTGGGATAAATACACCATTGAGATTAATAGCAAAAAGATAGATCCTTTACATTAAAAGACTTCTGAATTTTTAAAATAAATTTTAGAGATCTCTTATTTGAAACAATTGCTTTGTGTAAATATGAAAATTAGATTTTAAAAAGACACACATACAATATTGTAGGTAGCCTTAAAAATTCTCTTGACAAAATTGAAGAGTATCTGATTTAAAACAAAGATAAAAATCCTCTGAGCACTGGCCCTGTGGGAACAGTGGCACAGTCCAATTTCCCTGATGGGGAAAGTCCTGTGCTTTTCCTCCGTGGCCTGGGTTTGATTCCTGGGCAGGGAATGAGCCTATTCTTGTCTGATATTTGTGTAACTTTTGCCATTTATTGATTCTCTCCCGTCTGTGCACAGCTTTTATTTCCTGTGTCCTGTGAAGGCATATGGGCTTTTAGACATGTATTTATGTGCAAATGGTCAGCTGAAAAGCTGGAGCCCTAGGAAATATGCCTGGAAAAAAATATATGTTATGCGCTGTTTATGACTGGCCAGACTTTTCTGTGAGCTGCTTTCGTGACTTTTCTGGCTCTCATGAAAACTGGTACTCACCTCTTGAAAGGCACCTTTTTTCTTTGATTTATGGGTTTCGCTTAAAAGGATACTTTAGTTTAAAATTTCAGAATCCAAAAATGTCAGCTTTTGTCCCAACTGAGGTCTGCTCTGTTCATCTTGACTCCTTTCTGCTTCCTCCTCTTGGGCGATCACGCAGTCCCGGCCAATCTGAGGCAGCCAGTGGTTCACGCTGTATTCAGGTGAGGCCCCTGAGGAGCTGTAACCATCCAGTGGCTTCTACACCTGGCTCTTATTTTCTATATGCAGCCTTCTCTTTTTCTGCCCATGAAACTTGTCCACTGCTGTAGTCTCTCTGAACCAGTAGTAGTTTAACTGCCCAACTTGCTAATTACTCTTTGCTTAGTTAACCTCTATTTAATATAATTTTTTTCACAAATGTGTTGTGAGGGGAGCTCTCAGAGTCCCCCAGGAGCACCAGAAGTCCAAGCGAGCTGCCCACGGGAGCTGTCGTCCATGGCTCTCCCACCACAACCCAGCCTTGTAAGTTCTCTCTCCGACTCCAAAGTGCCAAAGATCTGTGCTGTGAGCTCTTTGCGTTTGTTTGAGCAATTTTTTGATCCTACTTGGTTCAAAAGTTGCAACAGAAACTAAAGTAGGTCTCGGATCAGATTGGATCTGATCATTAATTAGCTTAGACCCATGTAGAGGGCTGAAATACCTGACTGGGTCAGGCAGACACTGACAGTCAATGGCAGTACTACAGGGGTACGAACTCCAGGTTTCAGGAATTTGTCAAGGTTTGTGTTCTATCCCCTGTCCCCTCTGTCTTATGTCCTGGTGTAAGGAAAAACCATTGCCTAAGATGAGTATGTAGATCCGAGAACCAAATCCAAGACTGAAGGCAAAAATAGGATCCTAAATTTCTGAAGAATTGACTGCTGTGACTTTTTGGCTATGCCTACCGATACATGTATAAGTTTTAGGCCCTAGAAAACACAAATTGCAAAATCTTACTAAAGGAAAAACTATTGCTTAGCTAGTAATTGCTTAAAATGATAAAATAGGAAATTAAATGATTGATAGTCTAAATATAAAATAGTAATATTTAAGAGCCAGAAAATAAAAAGTCTTTAAAAGAGTTATGAGGACTGCTTCTGTCTGTATGTGCATCTATGTACCTGTATATATATATATAATTATTTAGGTGTGATATTTCACTACTAGAGTTCTAATTAATTAGCTTTGTATAATCATAAGTGCTTAAATAAAATGTTTTATCAAGAAGATAAAACTTAAATGCTTTTCAATTCCACGTGATTTTAATAATACTTTAATTGGACATAGCTCAACTTTCTTTTTGATTCTCTTTTACCCTGATTTGTAATCTTACCTTACATTCACTTTCAAAGGGACACAATTAACATGAACTCAAATACCCCTGATACTGTGAGTCTCCTTCAATAATCTTCCAAATTCTCTAAGCTGATTTAGACTCTCTAAGCTTTACCCAAAGATCCACTGTGTTCAGTACTCATTCAGTACATTGATAATCTTTTGCTCTGTAAAGAGGTTGCTGCCTTAGATTTATTCTTTTAAAGACTCTCAACTGAATGAGACCATGCACTCTCTAGGTCTGGACTCCAGTGGCACAGACAACTATTATGTTTTTATGGCATGAAATGTCTCAGGGACTCAAGCTTACCCCAAAATGCCTTGAGTCAACTTTGCCACAGACCTTACTAGAACTTATAAACTGGAAAAAGGGAACGCTGCTAAGATTTAATACATTCTAAATATGTCTTTGGAGTCTGACATGCAGTTTGCACAATTTGGAAATCTCATCTCTTAATTCCTGATGACAATCCATTGGCAATGGTTTAATAATATCAGATTGATTGGATATTGGGCCAAATAAGGTCCCTGTAACCTTTCTTTTAGCTTTTTGACTTATCTACCATTACATGGGAAATGTGTGCAAATGAAGGATGCAAGCATACACACACACACACACACACACATAGTTAGTACTAACCTGGAATCTATAATGTCTCTGACCAAATTATTTCCCAGTGCACTATTTGTAAATCTCAAGAAATCTGTGGAGAAAACCAGCATTTTCCAGGAGACCACCAAAGACCTGCATTGATTGCCCCTTGAGGCAGTCCAAGCTGACTTTATAGATTCACCTCCACCTTTGGACTTTTCTCACTATTTGGCTATTGTTTATATGATTGGTGGATGGACCGAGTGCTGGCCAATGAAGCGTGCTGGTGCTGCAACAGTGGTAAAGAGATCAGTAACTGCAATTATCTCTTCTTTTGGTATTTCTTTATGGATTGAGTCAGATCAGAGAACTCATTGTAAACTACTTGCTTGCAAAGGCTCTGGGGTACTTCTTATAATTTCATATCCTGTATCATCCCCAATTCTCAGGGTAAGAGGTGTATAAAAATCTATAAACAAAAAAGACTTTTGGAAAAGTCTTTCAAGGCACTGTCCTTAAATGGCCAGAAGCAAGCATTACTTTTGTACGTTATCAAAATCTGGAATGCTCCAATTAAGAGCTGTGGTTTAACCCCCCTTTGAAATGGTGTTCTGTCTCACCAGGTTTGCTGCCACCTCTAAACCTTCTATTCCTGGACTAGCTAAACACTATGGGTATCTAAGTGAATAATTCGATGCCATGAATAGCTATGCACAGATGCTAACTGATATGCTGGGAACGTATTATCAGGGAAAAAAGGAGCATGGCCTCCACCAACTGACAAGACTCATCATCTGTTTGACTAAAATACCATCTTTTTGGAAGAGGCCATGTGCTGTCACCTTGCTGGGAAGGCCCTTGTGAATGACTGCTAATCATTTATACTTCCATAAAAATAGAAAGAAAAGTCTTCCTGGATCCATGTGAGGGACTCAAAAGTCGGGAGTTTCCAGGGCCAGTGCCCAGGCCCTGAGGCAAAGGTCTTCACAAATTATGCTGCTTTTCCCAAGATCTGGGGTCAAGAAACCCTCTTTATCTAAATATGCTTTTTTCTCTTTTTATGCCCCCTTGAAAATGGTTCTTTTTAAGCACTTCTTTTAAGTGTCCCCCCTTTGAGGATTGCACATTGAAAGCCGAGTGGAGATTGTCTCAACCTGTCTCATTCTCTCTTTCATCTTCACTGTGACTCTTCTTTACATAATGCCTTGCTTTTACTAATCATTACTGTTTTCCCAGCAGGGCAGGCACAGACCCAGCATCCTTTTATCCCCACCTCTCAAATCCTAGCCACACTCACTAATCAGTCTAATTGCTGGTTATCCCAACATCTATCTAGGTCATACAATGTGAGTCCCTGGTGGAATAGGTCTCGGGGATGTGCGTATAACAACATGTGGCATCTACAACCAGAGAAAAAGACTTCATGTTGCAGTTGGCGACTCACCTGGACACAGAAAAACCTCTGTGGAAGCTCAAAAAGCTGTCTTTTGTTCAGATAAAATCACTAGAAAAATTTTTTTTTTATTTTTTTGTTTGTGAGATACTAGAGCAAAATGATAATCAAACTCTCCAGTTTCATTCCACAGACCACCTTCTTGCATTCTTAGATGGTGCTGACACTAATTTTTATGATGTCGGTGACTATCAAATCACCAGATGTTATGGAAGGCTCAGAAGCCAGGCCTGTACAACTTGGGGCAGTTCATTCGCTCCCACTGTTAAGTTGCCAGACATTGAAGATTGTGTGTCAACAGAGCAAAAGACTGAACTGACTCTGTTAAGTGACAAAGCCAAGCCCTTTAACTGCCAGAACTGTTATCTTTTGTAACAGATATTTCACAATGTGTTCTGTTCAAACACAGTGGCAGGGACACATGGCAACTGGAGATGTGGAAGTCCCCATGAGGAAAAAGAGACTTGCAAATGTCAGACAGGAGGCCACTGGTTCCCACCTGACCCTAAGTGTAAATTACACAACTCTTCTCTTCTTGTGTGATGTAATGTAGAACTGGTTCCTGCCCAGATGGCTAGAATGCTACACCCTTGGTTATCTGACATTTTGTATTAACAGATGCTCCACTTTAATTGTTATCCAAATTACGAACTTGGACTCTTTCATTCATAAAGGGATACCAAGCAAACAGTAGATGTGATACTATAAAATTACTTACTTGTATGTGTATATCAGTATATCAAAATTCTAAGTTCTTTACGATGTTCAAGACCCTACACCCTACAATTGGAACTCATGAGATTGAAAAGATAGTTTTGCATCTGTCAATGGCAGTGGACAAAAGTTTAATATCACTATGCAAGCGTTTGGAGCAATTCACTTAGAACTCACAACCTAGCCTCTGTTGTGTTTGAATTCCAACCAATTCCAGATGCCCTAACAGTCCAACAGAGAGAAACTTGCATAATTATTGTTCAAAAAATTCAGTTTCTATAGAAAACCATTGGGCAAATAGAGGATGTGATCAATACTTCTTTAAAGACAAGATAAATATTCTGCATCTTATTAATGAAGACCTTTTTCCAAGAAGGGTATACTGGCTTAATGGGCTATGGGAAATGTAGTTAGATTTGTTCCTTTCTACTTATTCTCTTTCTAATTTATGTTCTTGTCTCCCTATCTACTCTTCCTGCTGCTGGCTATGAAGCAGATCTCTTTCTCCATAGCCAGTCACTCAACTTTTAATGTGTCAATCATCTGAGGAAGTTCCAGATAGGGGGAGGAAAGGACCATGGGAAATTTAACCCCAAAATATAACTCCTTGGGATGAAGAGTATTTTGAATTGCAGGCACTTTGAGATCAGAATGTATTGGAAAGTGACTCACTTTCTACCTGCATAAATCAGACAGACAGATCAAGAGAACACTGGATTTGCTTCTTCTCTCAGTTCTTTCAATATATTGCAGGATTTGATCAAGTCCCAGTAGTGTATTTTTGAAGCTGCTTCAATTGCCTGGGGAGTCCTCCTCGTAAAATACTCGCCCAGACCGATTTCTTCAAGGGTTTTTCCTGCACTCTCCTCTAGTATTTTTATAGTTTCATGTCTTAAGTTTAAATCTTTAATCCAGTGAGAGTCTATCTTGGTTAATCGTGAAAGGTGTGGGTCCAGTTTCAGTCTTCTGCAGGTTGCCAGCCAGTTCACCCAGCACCATTTGTTAAATAGGGAATCTTTTCCCCACTGAATGTTTTTAATTGGCTTGTCAAGGATTAAATAATGATAAGTAGCTGGGTTCATCCCTTGGTTCTCTATTCTGTTCCAGACATCTACTTCTCTGTTTTTGTGCCAATACCATGCTGTTTTGATCACTATCAATTTGTAGTATAGTCTGAGGTCTGGTAGCATGATTCCTCCTGCTTTATTTCTATTTTTGAGTAGAGTCTTGGCTGTTTAGGGTTTTTTCTGATTCCATATAAAACAAAGTATTGTTTTTTCAAGTTCTTTAAAGTATGACAATGGAGCTTTAGTAGGGATTGCATTGAAATTATATATTGC